>CABFVX010002409.1:6474-49530 GCA_902151425.1 Timema shepardi
TATATATAAGTATATCGTATTCTTTGCGACCAAAGAGAGCAGCACTGGAAGTTTCCCACTTGCCACATCACGTCACCAAACTGCCAAAGTAGACCTAAACCATTTTCTTCCCCCCGCCCCCTTTTTTTTCTTTTCATTTTACTCCACTCTGCTAAAACCTCTTTGCTTCGTGAGCCTCAACACAAGAGTGCAAAGTACATATACTTCTAGCACTAACACTGTAATTCGTACCCCCTACCCTTTCATCCCCTTCATTGTATGCATATGTATTTAGCCACTGTGCACACGACAAAAAAAAAGAAGAAAACGCAGATCAAGGGCTTTATTTCCAGAATAAGTCTGGTAATCTTTTAAGGGTGCGTTTCACCACTAACATGTATTTAAATATTACTTAAAACTGTTTGTCATTTAAAATTAAACTCACCCCCTTCGGTAGTCGAATGTTTAAAGGTGTGGATGTAGGGAACGCGAGAAAAGGCCGGTGCGTTTGCAGTTTTTATAGCAAGACTTCTTTTGACGAATATAAGTAGAATATTGCTTCAGTAGAAACATAGAGTTTAATTTTCTTCACATGGTGATATCAACAGTTGTTGAATATCTGTCATGAGCATAGCGGATTTAGATAACATATTTTTTTAAATGAAGAGAAAAAGTTGTCATTAAATTCCAGGACATCCTTCACAGATATTCAACAACTGTTGATATCACCATGTGAAGGAAATAAATATATGTTTCTATTGGAGCGATATTTGATTTATTTTGATCAAAAAATGTTTTGATACAAAAACTGCAAAAACACTTGACCTTTCCTCGCGTACTCTACATCAACAATTTAAGCCAGTGTTTTATAACCGGTATGAAGTGGCACACTGTTCTGCTGTGAAATGTCAGCAGGTGTACCGCGGTAGTTTGGTCAAAGGTAGAAAAAAAGCGGAACAAAATGAAATGTAAAAATAAAGCTTTTTAAAATCAACTATCAACATTATTTAGTAAAATAACACAGTGATTAGAATTTTAGCATTGAAATTTTAAACACAATATTAACGCTAGTTTTTCAAACTATAAAATCACTCCTTAATAAACTGAAGGAGTGCTTTGACCATTTTCAGAGCCTTGTTCAGTGTGCTGTGAGTTGAGAGGTTGAAAATCACTGGGATGAGGAATCACTTTCGCAATAGAATATATTTTCAATAGCAGGGAGATCAAGGTTTGAATCACGCTCGGGTTTGCTGAGATCAATTTTACCTAAATGATTTCCTACTTTCCCTCTCTACGTGAAAATTAGGTTACAACACCTCTAAAATTCAACCTTTCTTATCTTTATATCGTTAACATATTATTGTGCACATTACATTTGTGTATAACCCTAACTGGTAGTAAGACGTGGTGCATATAAAAAAAACTAGATTGAATTTAGATTTTAGATATGTAAACTCGAAATTTATAAAATATAGGTCATCATCGTATATTATTCGATACACAAGATTTCATTTAAAAACTATAATTTAAATCATTTGAGTAGGACAGTGGGAATAGTTTTATTAAATTGTGACTTCGCTATTGAATATTTTTTTCAAATCTTATTCCAATAATAATAATATTAACTAATCACAACTTGTGAATGTAGGGAATACCAGGCCTCCACTGTGGTTCGGATTCCACGTTAAACTGTAGGTCCTGCATTTCATCTCACAATCACCCAACCATGACACATGAACGTATGTGCGTATAATCTGAACGGGTAGTAAGACGTGGTTATAGTTAAAATGATAGTAATAATAATGATAATAATAACCAAGGTGAATGGTTTTATTAAAAAAAAATAGTCCCCCAACTTTGCAATGATAAGTTATTTGTATCTCAAAGATTTGCGGAGATATGATCAAAATTGGAATTTGTCTCCAATGGGAAGTACCCTCAAAATCATTTTAATAGGAAATTTAGAGTTGCCAGTTTGTGTTATTAATGTTTGATAGTATTTGGATTCAAAATTTAACAAAAATTGTCAAAGCGCATTATGAGAAAATCGATTTTTTTTCAGCCTTAAGTAAAATAACCAAAACTCCTCGGGGGAACCTTATGAAAACCATAGATACCAAGTTTTAGCCCGATCAATGGTTTTGACAATAGTCTCATTAACAGACAGACAAATGGCATTGAAAAAAATAATTTTTCAGGTACAAGGGGTCATGAAATTTAGACATCTGTCAAAATCTCAAATTTGATTTTTTTATTAGTGATCAAAATACTTTCTCCACCCGAGGGGTGTGCGAAAGTAAAATTACCACATAAAAAATAAAAAATAAAAACATCTTCAACGCAAACGGTTCGATCTCTTAGGCTAGCATCAGTCACACCAACCAACATGTGACCAATTCTGTCTATAAAATTATACTTTCAAATAAAATATCACCCTGCCTCCACCACTTAGTCTTGGCGGTGAGAACATCAATTATGCAAGGCGGGTAAACAAGTGGGACTTGATTGATATTAGCGTCGAGTAAAGTGTGTAAAATACTTCAATAAAGGGGCCAAAGTTGCTTACAGGTGTAAACACAAGTGATCCTCTTGCTTGAGACTATTTAGATCTGAGAATATATCGATCGATAGGGGCAGATTAAAATATTGTTACCTTGGTAAAACAGTGGGACATTTGGATAGTGATTTTAATATCGCTACCTTGGTGAAATAGTTATATATTTGATTAGTGATTTTAATATCGCTACCTTGGTGAAAAAGTTATATATTTGATTAGTGATTTTAATATCGCTACCTTGGTGAAACAGTGATATATTTGATTAGTGATTTTAATATCGCTAACTTGGTGAAACAGTGATATATTTGATTAGTGATTTTAATATCGCTACCTTGATGAAACAGTGATATATTTGACTAGGGATTTTAATATCGCTACCTTGGTGAAACAATAATATATTTGGATAGTGATTTTAATATCGCTACCTTTGTGTGACAGACATCTGGAGGTAGCTCGGGTTGTCATAGGAAGCATTTTATTCATAATTTAAAAAACGTTATTAGATCCACTTTCATGTATTCGTAAGTCAAACATGGGCCTAAAGAGGGGGACTATGGGGTTCAAACCACCCCTCTCTATATCCAAAATTTTCGAGGTTTTTAATGTTCAACCTAAAGATGCCCTTGTATCAAACTTCAAATAACTTATAGAGGTATCCACTTTTTAAAAATTTGCTAGTATAGGACCACTCCAAATAAATTCTAGAGGCATTCAATTTTCAAAAATGTTAAGGGGAAGACCACTTTAAAAAGCATCTAAAGGCATTTATTAAAAAAAAAAAATCAAGATGAGGATCATTCCAAATAGGTTTTAGATGAATCCAGTTTGAAAATTTTCTGGTGTAAGACCACTTCAAATTGCTGTTAGAGGCATATATTTTAGAAAAAATAAATCAGGCAAAGCGCATTATAAAGAACTTCTAGAGAATTCCAATTTTCAAAACACTCTGAGTGAGGACAATTTCAAATAGATTCTAGGAAATATCATTTATAAAAAAATATAGCAAACCCTTCTTAAAATAGTTTTTATAAACATCAAAATTTTCAAAAATTTGCTGAAGTAGGACTATTCCAAATAATCTTCACGAGTATCCAAATTTAAGAAAAATTCGGGGGAGCATTTTATGAATATCTGTTAAAAAATATAGTTTTCAAAAACTATCGAAACAAAGACCACAACAAATATCTTCTAGAAGATTCCAATTTTCTTACATTAACAGGTAGAGAGGAGGGTAAAACGTCCCAAAAACTTTTTTTTTCCCTTGCTCTCCCCTTCCACTCTTACAAAAATAAAGTTATATCACTTCTATATAAAATAACAATAACCTTATTTCTTAGGGTTTAATAGTAAGTCCTAACATCATGTCATAATTTACGATTTGGAACCACCCCTGCCTCTCCTCAAATTAAATTATTCCTATTCTCATGACGTCATGCCATAATATCTGCAGCTGAGACTTTTAATATAGGAACATATTAAAATACCTATAAAGTAACACTACTAATATATTAATATGTTAACAATATTGACCACAAGAATATTTTTATTCTCTAACAAGCAATTAAGAAAATCAAGCTAAAGAAATGCACGGTTTAAAAAAATGAATTACTGGCCTATATTTAGAGACGGGAAAGATGGGAAAATCAATAATATGAAACAAAAATTTCCCAATACATTTAGTAGGGATTGAACTCAGTGTTCTAGAGCCAGAACCAGACTTGCATCCCAAAATACCAGCCTTGTAGTTATTATATTAAAGTTCCTGGTGTAATATGTGATACTGTTGCACCAGGGTCTCACAATGTATTCTCTCAAACATTGCCTCTTCATCAGCTGCAAGATGCTTTAACGGTGGTACTCAAGGGCCACAGATAAACCAGGAATATTTAATTCATGATCTGAACGAATTTGACTTTCAACAACGTTAGAGGAGCTAGTTATTTAGGTACAGTAGCCTCGTGGCTTCTTTGGTGCTGACTGACAGCTCACAGCTGACTTCTGACAGTCAACATTTAGGTATGTACCTAAATTTTGACTGTCAGAAATGACAGTTGCTAAACACATGTTTTTGCAGATCATATGGCTTGGCGTAGGGATACATAATTTGGTCTGGTAACTTTTCAAAGCTGTCTGCTGTCAGTCAGCACCAAAGAAGCCATGGGGCTAATGTACCTACTCAGATAATTGCATCAACTAGGCTGAGCTCTACATTTAGGACACGTAGTACCCCAGTGCGGGTCATGTGAAGTAGATGTAGAATGTTCGAATCCAATCCGGGTGTTTGGGACCGGGTTAATCACTGTGATATTCTTTTCCATTCCCTCTCCACGCCTGGTGTGGGTGCACATCCTCTAAAATACCCTCTCTTTTCCTATCTGTCAGTGCCGTGACGTGGAGTGTTTCAAAGGTAAGCAGAGGTGTATGAAACTGTGCCCGTGAATTTGTTCTCATAACTCATTTGGAATTTCATTGGTCGAGTATCAACGGAAACACACGCCCAAGTGAGGTGTATAAAGCAGACACAGCGTGTTATTGGTCAATTGGGGACGGAGGGGGAGATAACTTATTACAAATACACTTTTAACAAACACTACAATCATCTTTGGTGGTCACATGGCATAAGGCATCACACTCGCAATAGAAAACTATCAATGACGGGGGGGATCGGTGCTCGATTCCCAGTCAAAAATATTATCGATATTATAATCTTCATCTGAGTTGCTGGGTTTCGAACTCAAATGAAATACGTCTTTTAGGCTTCTTAGAGACTCGGTATTTCAAGGTAATACCAGCATTAGTTTCATTTTCGAACAGTAAAGCTTTTTTCGATCTTACTTCATCAACATTTTCTTGTAGTGTTAGACGGCAGGCTCTTTGTTTTGTCTTCTTTTGTTTGTATGTGTGTGAAGCTTTGACTAGTGTTGGTAGGACTTGAGAAAAAGTAATGGTAGATGTTTGTTGTATTTTTGATGGTCCTGCAGTGTCACATGGAGTTTGCGGTTCTCCTATAGGACTATCTGCAATAAAGGTGTGGGAAGGAAGAAATTTTTCTCCGGGCACTTTATCGCAATTGTATGGGAATATCCCTGTACATTTGAAACCTTTGACCGCATTCCCAACAGTTGCTCCTTTGATACAATCAGCATTTAGCAGTCTGCCGAAGGTTAATTTGGTTACTAAGCTTTTTGGGTTGTTGTGAATGAATGAATTAGTTTCTTGAGGATAACAAGTTTTTCGGGGTTTAAAAACTGACCTATCAAAAAGCTGTAGAATGTGCGTGGTGTGAGGTGGAAGTCACAACAGCTCTATTTCGTTATTCAAACAGAATTCAAAACACTGAAAAGAATGGTGTGATGAGTGGCCATCTAAAATAATCTTGCATTTCCCAGAAGATCGTTGTTTTTGAAAATGTTGCAGCCCTTTTAGGAACCATTCTTCATTCATATACCCACTTTGACACTAGTACTAATGACCCCGATGGCATTCCGACGTTAAAACCCTATTTCATCCTTTTCCCCTTGACAATCACGACTGGGGGTATAAAAACGAGCATGCTACAATGGTCACGTTTTCACCTCTTTCTAAGCTTGTTAATGAAACTACCTTTCTCTACCCCTTTTCTGCTACTATTTTAGATGGTTTGTTGTTCATCGGAAAACCAGTTTCATCCATATTGTAAACAGATTGTGGCTGAACATGGATTCCAAGATCAACTGTGACACTATTTAGTAATTTGTAAAATTCTTCTACAGCATTTCTATTAATTCCCTCACTGCGAGATTTTGACAATCCTTCTGGCTTTCTAAGGGAAATATCTTTATGTCGATTCATGAAAGAAGCAAACCAATCCTTGCCTGCAATTTCGGCATAATCATTCCAAGGGGTCTTGATGTTAAGGGACTTAGCAAACTGGAACGCAGCTTTACGCACGCTTTCCGATGAATGACCAAAACCACAATTACAAAGAACTTTTAATCTTTCTATTAGGGCTATCTCCTGATCGAAATATAGGACTGTAGGATGGCCTATTGACTTTTGTGTTACAATTGGTTTATCTTGGTGGAGCCCATCAGCGTTTTTAAGTAGTCTAGCCACCCGAACACTTCTTAGCAGTGTACTGAACGGTACCTTGAAATGTGATGCAGCTACTCTGACACTTCAGTTTTCGTTAAGTTTACTGTTTAGGGACTGGGACTTTCCCTCTTTGGACCACTGTTGGTATCTATTATTTTTTGTATTCTCGAACCATTTAAAATCATATTTTAAAACTAAATCAAAACACTAAAATAACTTAGATAATTTAACCAGTTTAAATTATATTGTAATTAAATATTGTAAAAATGGTTAAGATGTTAATATACTAAGACTTACCCTCCCGAAGAGTAAGTATTACTAAATAACAATTAACTGTTTATACATTCAAACACATTATCACTAAACCAAACCGAGAAACACCTTTCCATTAACTAAACTTTAACTTAACTGTCTGAGGTGGCCCGGCAAAATACTGAAACCCTTTTACCCCCCCTCCCTTCAAGATTACCGTTATAGTGTTAACCAGTTATGTCAGTGTTTAACAGGCCTGTTCAATCTACAATTTACAACTATAGCACATCTAAGTATTGTAAATGAGACAGATAATAAACCAGCGCTATTCTTCAAGCTTTGAGTACCAGTTAGAAATAATGTGTAGTAGTTAATATGTTTAGTTTGTTTTTAAGATTGAATTCAAAAGTTTTTATCTTCAAATCCAACAATGACGATAATTTGACAGCCTATAAGCTCACTCTACGAAGTGTCAAAAAGCGATAAATAATTAATGGTATTTTCTAAAAATAAATAAAAATGCAAGAAAATAATGTTCCAAATATCCCCTTAAAAAGTGATTCAAATAGCCCCTGAAGCAAACTATTTTTCAATATAAAATAACTCTATTGTTTTCCAATAGAATACGCTCAAACTTCTTGGTGATGATCCCAGAATAATAAGCTATAGGTTAAAAAAAAATACTTCGAAATCAACAACTATAAGAGGCTAAGACCTTACAACGCAAAGACAATTATTTACATCACTAGGAAAAGTATGTCAATCTCCCTTCGATTGATCTTGTAAAACAATTTTTTCAGCTATTTAAACGTTTAAAAATTATAATTTTTTCATACCAATTTACAGCCAGTAGATCATTCAGTAAATTAGAAGAACTAAGCATAAAAAAATTTGTGCAGAATAGCTGCGCAGTAGCTTAAATCCTTATTTTGATTCAAATAGCCCCACCCTGCCATAACAATAGTGTTAAATGTTCTAATTAAAAAAAATACTGTTAGTGGAAATATAATTTTTTTTAAATAGTGGATATGTGTGTGCTCACGCATGCGTAATACAAATACCAACTGAAGAGTAAAAGAAACTTCCGGAAAGTAACAGACACAAAAAGTTCTAGGAACGAGAAGAAAACCGCACTTTACCGTTTTGCTCCAAAGGGCGTCGCGCAGAGGAAAGCTGTAAAAGCTGAATTCCTTTTGAAGTTTCGTTGGGGGAGGGAGTTGGTCCCTAACTCTTTCTCTCTCCCCTAGCCCCTACCCCACATCCAATTTTAGGAGAGGATCTTATAAACAGAGAGAAAGAGAAATGAGCGAACGAACGCTATGCGTCGGGACGCTTCCCAGCGTCTTCATTAATTAATGGAAATTGCCGCGTTCTTGAGGCGCCTCGTTTACTCAGCAAGATGATTGCTGCACACAGACAAAAGGAGATTAAATTTTTAAAAAGATATCCCACCACTCCTCACCCACCCTTTTTTTCATTGTTAAACAACCCCACCCATTTTTCTTCCACCATCACCCCTATTTTATTTTTTATCTCATTCTATAACTCGGCACGAATTAAAAAGAGATGTGATTAAAATATCCACGATGGTGTAGAGTTTGTCCGCTTGATGAGGGCTATTTTTAATTGTTGAAGAAATAAAAATGTTTTAAAAAGTTTCATTTCTACTTTTTTGATACGCTTTGACCCTACAGCTATTATGTTTTGATTTGCTTTATTGGTACGCTGAAAAAATCTCTGTCAAGACGAGGCGATTGTGGCGATTTCCACTGGCTATGTGTACTATTTAAGAGCTTATTATACGTGGATCATTTCTGACTAAACATTAATCTAGATAAAGAGTTAATAAAAGTTCCTAATAATGAACATTGTTGAAGTGATAAATAATATTTGGAAACCAACTGCATTTAAAAAGCTGTTAGTGACCATTTAAGAAGGGCTTCACAGAAAACATTGTGCACAAATCTTTAGTCTGTCTTAATAGGGACAGACTGTAGTTATTAACAAGAAACTTAGTTGCTTTGTTCCCCCATCATCAGTGCGGAAAATTTTGAGTAATTTTTCAGATACGAATGCATTCAACAGATATTTGGCATATCTTGGTTTTTCTTTTCCATTTTACTCCCATACCTCGCGCGCGTGCGTGCACACACAAAGGCAAATAGGATCTGGCAGCTGAGTTGGGCCTGCTATTATGAACGCTCTTAATCTATAACTTTAGGACTAAGTTTCTTAAATATAAGGAGTAAGTAGACCAGGCTTTAGTCACCTGGCATCTAATCCGATTAATTGTCTAGGCTCACGGGAATAAAAGCGTTTAAATTTCGAATCGAATACGAATTAAATATTTAAAAATTTAAATGGTTTGAATCGAATCAAAATTGAATATTTCATAATGTAAATACTTTGAATCAAATCCGGATTGATTATTTTATAATTAACATCTTTTGAGCCGAATACTTTATAATTAAACGTCTTCAAATCCAAAATTAGTAATAGGCTGCTTTTTTTAAAAAAAAAATGCGTTCATTTCTAGATAGCCACTAGATTACGAAATATTACGAGAATAGCAAGTTCATAATATGGTCGAGTAAAATAATGAGTTTTTGCTGACTTCTTTAAAAAGTTAAATTTTACAAATGTTCGACTTTAATATTGGAATTTTGAATAAAATTACACTGAACACAAATATGAATCTGAAATTTAGAATCCCCGCACAGGCTTAAAACTGTCCAGAATACGATAATATTGTCCTGAATTTTTATACCGGTTGTTAGAGGGACTGCTCTAGACTAATAATAAAAATATTTAAGAATATTTTTCTGACTGGCATTTTGTTTAGTTAATTTAGTAATAGTGCTCTTGTCTTTGAAAATCAACAGATCCCGTGATAGTCATATAAATGTAGAGCAAGAAATATAAACTGCATCTTATTGTGGAATTTAATTAAAAAATCACAACCTGCGTCATAAGCATACCACTTACAAGCCCACTCATCTTAGTGCCACCAACCGGAGAGAATTGAACCTTGACCTCCTGAAAAAAGTCTAGCTTTCTTTTACATCGGCTAACTCTTCAACCACAAGGTTATCAACGGATTACTGTGATAAAGAAAGGTTCACGAATAAAAGTAAGAGGAACTACACCAGAATTTGCCTTTCGGTGTTAAATAAACTAACCCCAATGCGGGAATTGAATCGAGGGTCAATATTAGGTAAACTAGCCACGCAATAAAGTATGAGGAACCAGAAAACTTCTATTATTGTGTAGTTTTAGATGTCAAACTTATTTTACGATCCAATTTTTCTATTAAAATAATCAAATACACGTAAATAATAATTTAAATCAAAATGGCTATTAAACATATGCTTACGACTAAGGATGTGGAAAAAGTATCGATACCAAACTAATATCAATATTTTACTTTCAATAATAGTGTTTTTACTCGATACTTTTTTTACGATACTTTTACTGATATTAATACTCACACTCCGGTATCGGGTTGGTATCGAAAGAAACAACTTTTTGTTATCTTCACTGATGCTGAGATTAAATGTTTACTATGGTGGACTGTGGAGGAAGAACCAATTACACTATTTCGCAGTTCTCTCTCATTTTATGCGCGACAAGAAAGAATAATCTCTAGCATTCAATCTCTTTTAGCTCATCATAATTCATAGTTGTTAATAATCATAAATTCACTATAATTTTCAGTGTTTAAATAGATATGAATATACAATTATGATGCAAAAGTTGAAATTATTAATGTTATATTTTAAAAAATCTAGATAAAAATTTCTATACCGAAACTTACTGCTATCGATACTTTTATTTCGGGACTAGTACTGAATCAATATTTTTTTTCCAATAATTTTAATGAATACAGTATCAATACTTTTCTTTCGATACCACACCCCTAGCTACGACTAGCTTACAAACAAGTTCCTCAACATTCTATTAATAAACACGACTAACCACATCGATGATCACTTGGTCTAAGGCGTCACTCCCGGAATGGACTAGATTGCCGGTGACGAGAAGATCGGGGTTTGAAAATGTTTCGGGTCTACTGAGGGTGTTTTTATCCTATTTGGTTCCCGCTCACCCCCCGCGTATATGTTGGTATATTATTCTATAACCCTACCTTTCTCATCCTTAACACATTTGCGTGATTAATGTATGCGAATAACTCGAACGGGTAGTGTTACGCGATGGGAGAACAAAGATGGTTTTCTGAAACTGTTCTGACATAAATATTTTCTTGTTGAATGTTTTATAAATAGATTAACAAGCCTGTTGTTGTATATTTTCGGAAATAAAGAATCTCAACCAAACCACATTTTATTAGCAAGTGTAGAGATATGCCAGATGTAGAAATATTTTTAACGTCTCGTCAAGAAAATAAAAGGCAAAGTATAAATACTAATGACATCTCCATTATATAAATGTTTAGTCAAATGTGTGTGGGCCATATGAGAAGGTTTTCTGGATGGGCTTACCTCCCCCCTCCCCCCCTCAAAAAAACCTCAACCTTTTTCCCAAATAAAATAGTTATGTTTTCGTACAAGAGGGTTGTTATTTCTACAGTAGCAAGGGGAAAAAAAAAGTCGTTAGGAGCGGAAATGATTTCAGCAGACAGCATGGCTCCATCACCATCATACTGTGTTGCCACATCTCAAGAAATGGCTCTGAGCAACACCGCTTTCCCCCTCCCAGCCCTTTCTTATAATAACTTCCTCCCGTCCTTCGAAAACATTCGGTTCACAAGTTAAAATGTTTCTAGGGACTATACAGAACCACAGTCAGGGAAAATATTTGTCTTGAAACACCATAAAAAATACAAATAAAGAATAAAAGGGAAATAGGGGATGAGACTGTGGTATAAGGGTGTTTGTTGGGAGCCAAGAGGGCAGACTAGAACAATATATGGGCAGGGATTTTTTTTTTCTCTAAACAGGAAGCTACGAGATTTTTTTAGGAGATCATTAAAATAGTTTACAAAATACTACAATATTTACATCGGTCTATATCTTATTACACTCTTATTTTACCCCTTCATGTTTTACAAATATCTAATAAAACGGGATGTATGAAGTTTATAAAAAAATATCATAATTTGTCCAAAAGAGTATTGAAAACAACGGTGAAAATTACAAACTTAATGTCCATCTTCTGGCATCCGGCGGGATTTAAACTGAATTCCAAGCTCACGAATCAGAGCTGAGTATTGAGTTCGAACTCACTAACATCCAGTCAACATTAATAACATTTTACTATACTATTAGTGCTATTTTATAGATATAATACTTATTAAAAGTGACAGTGGTTACATGGCTTGACGTATGAATAGGTGAAAGTAGATCTATCAACTTTTATAAATTTATATAAAGAAAGTCGTTCCTATGAAAATGGTACTGTAAAAGTTTCTTAAAACAATACCCACGAGATACCCCACTCCAGTGCCCATGCGGTCTAAGAGGTTAGACTAGCATTGTACATGACCAGCGTTGAGAAATAAGTCACGGTTAAAATCTGTTTCCAAGACAATCAAGGCTTGACAGGACTGTATTAGTAAATTGTTTTCTTTAATGTCAAACATGTCCTTATGAGCCAGTAAAACACACGTTCATTAATTAAACTATTGTGTGTTTGGTCATAAGGATAGTGAGGGGTAGGGAACCCTTTAGCGGTACAGTTCTGGCAAGCCTTGACGGTGAAATACCGTCTAGATACAGGACGCAGGAGGCAGGACGCAGCGATCCGACCCACGTATCACTTTCATGATCGTGTCGAGGATACAGTGTCTCGTCCAAACCGACGTGTTCAAGATACACGTTGGGGATGAAAATAAGAGAATCTGATACAAGTGTGGACCCGGATTTACGCATCTTTCCAATCACGATTATCTCCTCTAAAGCCAGAAGGTGGCCGACCTGGTCAACGAGAAAGTATCAATCGCTATCAAGCCACATAGCTTAAAATATAATGGTCTATGTAGTTTTCTGGAAATACTTATCTATTCTGTCTAAGCTTATACTCCTTTTCACCCTTAACCTACAAAAAACCTTTGTTATGTCGATAAGAAAGAGGAGACAGATAACAACGAAACTTCTTATTTTAAGGTAAAAAGATAAACTCTTTTTTAGTTCCAAAATAACTTAAAATCTTTCACTGTGAGTCTATTAAAAATTACTCTATTTATTAGAGGAAGATTGAATCTAGAGCCCTTTTTTTATTTATCAATACTAGTCTTGTAGCTACGCCAATATGATTAAAGAGTAGTTGAAAATTAGATAGTCACATTTTCAGGGTTTATTTTTCTATTAATAAAACTCAAAACCTAGGTTTGTTAAGGAAAAATAGCCCTGTTGGAATATTTTGAGTTTATTTTAGCTTGAACTATATTTCGAAATAATACATCGTAGAATTAAATTATGCGTTAGAGCTGAACGTCTGCGAGGCAATTTCTCGCTTACCAAGGCGGCCCCCTTAAGATCGTGCATCAGATACCAATCAACTCTGTAATACAGTCGGATAGAAATCGTAAATTTACACCAACACTAATGCACGTGGATCATTTATGATTAAACATTAATGGAGGACCTATAGTTTAACGTGGAATCTGAACCACGGTAGACGCCTGGCATTCCCCACATTCACAAGTTGTGAATAATACACGTCTTGTCAAAGGTGAAGGAAGGTTTTGGTAATCAGATAAATCTGTGCCGGGACGGAGGATTGAACCCCGGACCCCAGCACAGAAGTCCGACCCCTTACCCCTAGACCACCAGGTCACCCTACTGTAGTTATTAACAAAAACTATGTCGATCTTTCCTCCATCGCCACCGCGGAAGATTTCGAGTAATCATTCAAATACGAATGCACTGCACACGTTTCTGGCATATCTTAAGTCTTTTCTTTTCCCATTTACTCTCAAACCTCGAGTGACATACACACACACACACACACACGTACTAAGATGCGAGCCTGGAGCTGAGTCGGGCCTGCTATGATGCACGCTCTTAAAGCCTAAAGCTCAAGAAGAACCATTTGGGGCAACTGGAGGAAGTAGAGACTGTGGTATTTATTTATCTTAATGTGTGTGCCCGAGTGTGTGTGTGTGGGTTTTATATGGTTTGTTTAGCCTACAAGAGACGCAACACATCTTTCATTCCCTGCTTTCTAATGTGACATCATTTGCCACGTTCGTTAGACCACCGAAGCCATGAAGGGGGAAAGATATATCTACAGATACAACTAAATGTTTCAACAGCAATGAAAACAAAGTAATTTTAGGATCATTGCGTCTAAAGTCAGTTTTTATTATTACGAGCATAATTTATTTTTTCCAAATTTTAAATTTAATTGATGTTTTATTTTTAGCTATATCTTGGTATTAATGTCAGAAAATATATTTTTTCAGTGTTATTAAATCATAAATAATGAGGTTATAATAAAATTTAAATGTCTTGGTTAAAATAGTTTTCACAAAACTCCCATTTTGTCTCTTTATTTAAATAAACGGTGACACATCGTGTTTACAGGGTAAGAAGATCTCATCAATCAGTAGAACATTATTTGGCCAGGTATCAACTGAAATACATTTCCCAAGTGAGATATGTAGAACATAGCACGAGTATGTGGCCTTATGGTCAAATTGTGAAGAAGAAAATGTCCCTGTTATTTTTAAAATACTTTTCTTACCGTGTAAATACGGTACGACACGCCACTGTTAGTAAAAGTTTTAAATAGGCCTACTATAATATGTTCCCTGAATAAGGATAGGTACTATACTTAATTGGTGTTCATAACAAACTATAATATTATTTTTCACACTAGGGAGTATCAACGACTTAATCTTAGCCGGTAGGAATTAAGGCAGTTAAAATTAAATGTACCAGTATTTTCCTCGAGTGAGGATGGGCAGAACATAAAAGAAAATTGAACTTTTAATAACTTCCACCAGTGATTCTAGATGAGGTTTTTATCAAGTCTGGTATTAGCCCCCATATTTTCAGGCTATATTAGAAAAAATACTATCGCTTCTTACTATCCGTTAGGGCAATGTGTATATGTACTAGTTATGCTAATGCCTTTAGGGATTAGGTAGGTTATATTTAGAGTAAGTGTACCCATATTTGCGTAGAGAGAGAGTGAAACACTATTGAGGAAAAACCACCCTCAGAAGACACGACTGGGATTCTAACCTGTCACCAGAAAGCTTGTATATTGCGAGAGTGACGCCTTAAACAATGCAGCCATCGAAAAGGTTATTTTTTAAAATATATTTGCTTAAAAATTAAAGTAAACCGGTAAAATACCTATATCTATTAGCTATACCCGCTGATGACGGGGAGGTAAGGGCTCGAATCTACCTCTAAAATGCTTCCTTCCTCATTCCTACCCCGTTAGAGTAGGTATCATATATGCGTATAACCTGAACAGGTAGTAAGACGCGATGATAAAAATAAATTAGCTATACATATTTACATTTGCCCTTGATTAGGTTTCATAGTTAAAAAATAATCTTACAAAATTAGTAAATTATTTATTTTCTAATTTTTATTGCAGTAGTAAACATTAACGATAATTTTAATGTATATAAACATACCAAGCTATATTCAGAAGCTCACATGATAAGATTAAAATAAACTTTTCCTTACGTCTTGGATTTAGTACCTGCCCAGACTATAATAATTACTCCTAAGCGTTAGAAATGTGGAAGGTAAGATTTTAGAGGAACTGTACCCACATTTAGGGTTGTTCTTATGACTACCGGATAAATATTTATATCGGGAGGTTAAAGTTAGGGACCAGATAAAGTTTTTCAGCCACTTTAATAATCTACACGTATTATGAACTGAATTTATCTGCCGGATAGCTATCTGTAGGCTTAATATATTTTTATGCATAAAATGCAAGGTTGGTACTGTTTTTACTGGTGCGCGCATGCGGATAAACCCTGCTGCTACCACTAAAACCTGGCAAGTGGCTACAACGCTCAACATTGGTTAAATAATGGCGGTTAAACGAGTGCGTGTAAACAGATGGCGTGACGTGGATGCAGAAGCTAACACGTCTCGCAAGTAATAATGTCGGTGTTTGCCAAAATGTGATCAATAGTTTTGTACAACGCTTACAAAATTTCATTTATTGTAGTCTTACTCACATTTAAATAATTTGTTCTTATATAACTATAATTCTACAAATAACCTGTTGGTTTATCTTTATAAAGGTGTGAATTAAATGTTCTAACTTTATATATAGCTATATATGTATTTATTTCTAAAAAAACAACAAAAAACTGAGTGCACCTGACATGTATTTGAAACCTGATCTTCCTGCTACTGACAATCCACGAAAGTGACGCGTAAGACTATGACACCACCAATGCGGGTTTTATTATTTTTAGAGCGAAACTATCACCTTCCAAACTTCACTTTTTATGTACTGTACAAATACTCGAAGTATCCGGCAAGTGATTACCCCGAACAATGCTTTTTTTTTGCTTCAAATAGACAGAAAATAATCTCTTCATTTTATTTATTTTCACCCAGTTTATAATGAGATTTTAAAAATAGAATAAAAATATGTTATTCCGGCTTTGAGGTGCACAAACTTGTGCATATGAGTTAATAATCTTTAAAATGTCAGACCTCTGCTTGCAGATCACACAAATAGTCTTAATTTTATCAATATAGATTAATTTGTACAGCCGTTAACTTTCTCAATTTATTATCTTGTTTATTCAATTATGTTTTAAATGATATTATTATTATTATTATCGCCGCGTCTTACTACCCGTTCGGGTTATACGCACTTACGCTAATGTGTAATGGTAGGGTGATTGTGAGATGAAATGGCGGACCTACAGTTTAACGTGGAATCTGAACCACGGTGGAGGACTGGCATTCCCAACATTCACAAGATGTCTTGTCAGAGGTGAAGGAAGGGTTTGGTAATCAGATAAATCTGTGCTTTAAATTATAATATATATTTATAAAATATAAGTAGTCTTCTCCCTTATAATGGTAGACTACGGCCCTTCCAAGGGAAAGTAAATGGGGTCACAGCCCCCTACAACGCATGAAGACCCTCCCCCCTCTCTCCTTTTGCAACAGCAGGTGTAGGAGGCGGACCTGGTGTGTGGCCGCGTTAATAATTGACGAGGTGGGCCGCGTATAACGGAATGCGCTCCCCGTGGGAAAGTGCTACAACTGCCGACATTGAGTGCGTCACCAATTATTCACAAGACACGAGCGATGTGTGTGCGGGGGAGAAGGAGAAATGGGGGTTAGAGGGAGGAGGGCTAAAGGTGTGGGTCGAACCCGGGACGTCCAGGGATGGAGAGAATGGAGCCCTAGGAACTAAGTCGAAATCACACGCAATTTTTGTTATAATATGTTGTACTTTTTTTTTAGAGGATCGTCTACCTAAAAGCGTTTAGAAGTTTTAGATTATTTTTGAAATGGTTTAATATTCTTAAATATGGTTTTCACCTTAATGTAGGTGAAAGTTCTGACTTGTTAAAAATTTAGATTTTAAGTGTAAAGTATATAAAAAAAGTATAGTAGCTTTAATAAATTGCTATTAAACAATCCCACATCGCCTATAAACTTTCTGTTGTGACCCTATCAAAAGATGACTTTATAAAGGAAGGCTAGATCTAGGTTAGGTTTCTAACTTTTGCTTGGATTTTAAAAGTACAAATTTCTCGTAAAAATGTAGTTCAATTTAAAAAAAAAAAATTTATTTCAAACTTTTAACTGGTCAGAAACGTGGTGATAATTTTCGCCTACATTTTGTTGGAAACGATATTAAAACGATATTAAAAACAGACTTTATTTCGCCTTAATCTTAAAATAGAAACATTTACTAAAAACTCGTAAGATTTGTGAAATGAAATAATATACATTTTTGAAGAAACACTCCACCAAAGAGCATAACCATCAATTTCATATTTTAAGTATTACATACAGAATATAATATTATATGTTTGCTTATAGCTCAGAAATTATTGGTTTTTGTGATAATATATTCCAGATCAAAATATTTTTAATTCTAACAGAACTACAACTTTACAACTATAAGTTATATTTTATCTCAAATAGTGGGGGAGATATGACCAAAATTGGAAATTTCCGTTTTTCTAAGGTGCCATTAAAGTAATATTCATGGGTAAATGAGAATTTACATTATGTTTGTAATGTTAAACAATGCCAAGATACAAAGTTTAATAAAGATCATTATAGCGGATATTATTAATAAGATCGATCTGATTTATTTTTTGCCCTTCGGTAAACTACCCTTAATTTTAGGGTTAAACTTCTGTATGTTCTCATGTATTTCCGTCTATTCCCGGACACAGATCTGAAACGGTTTGTTGGATTTTGATCAAACTTGGTAGGTAGATGTTATAGGGAAATACGTCAAATTTTTGTTTTTTTATTTTTACCCAAGGTCTTAAATTAAAGATAGTTTACTCATATGTTTTTTTTATTTCAAAATTTTTCGAAATAATTTATAAAATTTTGGTTTGAAATGTATATCCGGTGTGTTTAATATGACAAAATAAAAAACTGTATACCTGGGTTTTTTTAGGGGAGGGGGCGGAATTTATTTAAGGGTAGTTTATTGATCACTATTTTTTTAATTGGATAGTTTTAGTATGGATTTAGAAATTTGGCTCAAAATGGGTATCCGCTAAGTTTTATTGTTAACAATAACTCTATTAATATTGATTTTTCTAAAAAAAATTTTTATTGTAGTTGACTGATGACTGATTTTTGTAATATTTGATTTTTTTTCTTAAATGGTTTTAAGGATTTTGTTCAAATTTAGGTATTGGAGAACTATTTTACATGATCAATAATAATGTATGTTTATTTTTTAAATTAATTAATTCAAAGGTAATTTACTTCTGACAAAATCTATAACATTTGAAAAATTTAGGAATTAGTATTGAAGATTTAGTTCAAAATGAATATTTAAGAATTGCTTGTATTATAGTTAACTGTAGATTTTACTTTAACAAATCAAAAATAATTTGAGGATAGTTTTCAAATAAAAGCTTTATGAAAATCTGAAATTGTTTAAAATATTTGTACAGTTTGGTTTAAAATGTATATACGAAGAGTGTTAATTGTGATCAACAAGATGATGTATTTTTTTATGAGGAAAATATACTTAAAGTATTTCACCACCAAAATTTACTTGGCTGATGGTTCACAAAATTACTAGAAATAATCCCTAATGTATCCCTACGCCAACGGCTGACATCGTTCACTTAGGTTAGGTGTAAGAAAAACATAATATGGTAACGTATGAATGTGATAGTTAACCACGGTAGTTTAGGTCAATATTATTTATATTTATTTGAGGTTGGGCACAAAGCTTATTTATCGTTTTATTCCAATTTAAAAATTATGTATTGACAGTTCTGTCACAAAAGGTCTAACAAATATTGCTTCAGCATGGCAACCGACGAATTTAAACCATGTGATTGTTCATGACGCAAACAACTTGTTTACAATGATGCAACCAGGCAGTGAATACAAATATTTTATTCATTTAAATATTTCAAAATACGATAAAATATTCATAAAATAATTTATTATCTATTAAAAAATTGACAAGTATTTTCTCTTTTCCAAATAAATACAATCCCTATATATTAAAAAGTATTAATGTATGCATTATATTACACATTATCTATATTATTCTAAGACGAAGAATAAGTACTTTTAATTATGTTTAAAAAATGTTTTTGGATTAGATATAAAAAATATTAAAACTAATTAAATATTGTGGGAAAAATTAAGTTTATGTTAGTTTAAATGTAAAATATAACATTTAATTAAAAACCTATCATTTATAAAAAAAAAATCTTTTACAAGTGTTACAACCCTAAACATGAACATATCGTTTTTCAACTGTCGTTCAGGTAAAAGGCTATGGTGAGCATACTGTAGGGTATTTTAAAATTTTGTACTTAACTATAGTACACAATATGAGAAAGTTTTTGTGATAAACAAATTAACGCAGTATTTAACATGATATCATGGACTTCTATATTCTTTTCTTTCCCTCTGTAATGGTTTTGTTTAGTTTACCACTGAGTATATATTAAAATTTCCTATAATCATTTAAAGTGTATGACCTGCTTCGATAGTCTAAGCCAAGCTTGTCCAACTAGTAGCCCACGGGCCGTATGCAGCCCGCGACGCATTAGAAAAGTAAAAAAGAAGTCCTCCAGGAGTTCCTTAAACATGATCAAACTTAAATTGTTTAGAATTTACTATATGTATTAGTTGCTATACCGTACTATTATTATTAGCACCGCGTCTTACTACCCATTCGGGTTATACGCACTTACACTCATGTGTAATGGTAGGGTGATTGTGAGATGAAATGGAGGACCTACAGTTTAACGTGGAATCCGATTAACGTGGAATCCGAACCACGGTGGAGGCCTGGCATTCCTGACATTCACAAGATGTCTTGTCAGAGGTGAAGGAAGGGTTTGGTATTCAGATAAATTTATGCCGGGACCGAGGATTGAACCCCGGCCGCCAGCATAGAAGTCTGACACCTAACCCCTAGACCGCCAGGTCACCTACTATACCGTACTATACTGTTTCAATTATTATAATACTTTTAATGTAATAGGTATATTAATTTATTAGTCTTAACATTCGTCTGTTCTGGATAAACCAGGACTTGTAGCAGAAGCAGAGCGCCAAAACATTCCCATTAAAGTAATTTAGGTATATATGCAAATTTTGTTTCCAAATATTTTTAATGTACGTTGTTTCTGCTTGCTATCTAATTAAATTTACTCTTGACTGAATGTTTCTATACTCATAATTTGCCTGAAGTATCCATATATTTTCACTTAGGTCTTATACATTATCAAAATATTAAAAAATATAAATTAGACTAGATTAAAAAAATTCAAAGCAATTAATCTAAAACTAAACAAAATAACTTAGTAAAAGAGTAACGGATTTTATGTTTAAGAATATCAATTTAATTTTAAAAAAAATATTTTGCCAGTGTATAACCCTAGATTCCATGTGTGCGGTCCGAACACCGTCTAGTAATATAAAATGAGGCCCTTAGTTATCTTTAAGTTGGACAACCTTACTCTAAGCCCTAAGGCGTTACTCTCGCAATAGACTAGACTGCCGATGACAAGAAGGTTGGGTGGAAGTTCGGGTTTTGAGTCCCAGTTGGGTCTACTGAGTAGAGTTTTTCCTAAATTATTTTCCACTCTCCCTCCAGGAAAATATGGGTAAACTTCCTCTAACTCAGCCTTTATTATCCCTAACACTAACTTAATTAGTGCACGGGCGTATAACCTGAACGGATAGTATACTAAAAAATAATTTAAAATTTGAAAACACTGCTCTAAGCAACCATAAGCCTGAAGATAAGTTTTGTGGAATGTTGCCAAGTTAAGTGGATATGTGATATGTTCTCCTACACGTGTTTCCCATTTGTCCAATCACACGTTGTCTCTGCTCTACATTCGTCACGTGGGAATATATTACCTCTGATACCTGACCAACCAATGAGTGTTCTACTAGGTGATTAGAAAATTATTGTTTAGCACCACGTCTTACTATCCGTTCGGGTTATACGCTTAAGTATTAATTATGCTAATGTGTTAGGAATTGGGAAGGTTGCATATAGAGAAAGTGAAACCGCATTTGTGTGGCGGGAGAGTACAAAGCCATTTAAGGGGAAAAAACACTCCCAGTTCACCCGACAAAGATTCGAATCTTGATCTCCCCGTCCTCGGCAGTCTAGCTCAACCCGAAACCAGTGCGAGATGGATTTGATTAGAACAATTCACAAGTAAAGTTTAAATAGCTTTGCTTACCCTGGCAACATTTCACGACACTGCTAAAGAAATATCTTTTTATCACCGCGTCTTACACTCTATTCAGGTTATACTCATATGACAATTACTCTTATGTGATAGGGATTAGGAAGGAATCATTTTAAAGGTATTCTACCTACATTTGCGTGGAGGGAGAGTGGGAAACCACTAAGGGAAAACCACTCACAGTAAACCTGACCGAGATTCTAACTCTGATCTCCTCATCACCAGTAGACGAGTCCAACACGAGAGTGACGGCTGAGACCTTTCGGCCACTGAGGCGGGTCCGTTGAGTGTTCCACTGAGTTATGAGAACAGTTCACAGGTACAGTTGGGACTGACGTTGCTTACTCTGGCAACATTCCAAGAGACACGGCACTGCTGAAGAGATAGAAAGTGTCTAGTTTCATTAGAAACGAGTGTCCCCCAGCTAGAGGTAGTGTTGCAGTAGCAGAACAGACCGAGAGGGGTATATACTATAGGAGGGAAACTGTGGTTAGCTCTCCGCGCACAGACATAGAAACTCCATTTCCATTGGAAAGGGGGTAGATGGGGGTGAGAGGTGGTGGTATTTGGGGAGGCGTACTAACACTCGCATGGCATACACTTATATATATGTGCGTATTCTACCTAGCAGTGAACACATGTGTGGAACGATCGCAAGTATGAGAGAAAAGAGAGAAAATTGTTTCCTTCTACATCTCCCTTTCTCCGGTTTCCTCAACAAAAGTAAAAAAAAAGAATTATTGATATTTCTTTCCACCACCAGATGAGTGGAAATTGGTTTCCAAGAGTAGTTTTGTGTGTGTGTGTGTGTGTGTGTGTGTGATGTGAGAGCCCTTTTTTATATTTTGAAGTTTTAGTTTTAATCTACGTCACTTGATAATAAAATGTCATGCTAAATATTTTTTTCTGTAGTTCTCAAACTAAAAAAAAACCACAAATGAAAACAATACTGTGATAAATTTAAAGGCGGTGTAAAATCCGTATTGTATACATTTGTTTTTATACAATTTTTTTAATTTTACAAATATTCAACAAATTGTTTTAAAAAAAAGGGTAAAGGCTTATTTAGGATCAAATCTGATAACGCATCATCCAAAAACAAACTACGTAACGCCTTTTACTTTCTATCGACCCCTCGAAGAGAGAAGAATTGGGATCGTCAAAAAAATCTAACTCAAGATTTTGATAAGAAAATGTCGACGTTTCATGACCTTCTGAAACAAAAAAAAAAGTTTTGTTTTGTGATGCCATCTGTCTGTATTTACCTTGGGTTAGAGCCGAAACCATTTTACCGACCGGGCTAAAACTTGTTTATTACCTTTTTATACTCTTCCCCCCATATATCACCAAGTAGATATTTTGTCTGACACCCTTCCCTTTTCCAACTCAACAAGAGTGAAAGTCATTAATTAATTATTAATATCGGGAAACAAAATGTAAGTGATTATTTAACTTGCATTTTCATGATCGTACATCTTCGAAAGTTATAAGTAGGTTTACTAACGGTAGAAACATGAACCATCAAGCCTGCCCACCGATCCATTAAGCGAACCTAGGCGGTTGCATAGGGTGAAAAGGTTGATAGAGGCTTATTCCAACAAAATGTATTTTAATTTTTAGTGTTTAGAAATAATTATTTAAACTAAATAACTGGCTTCATATGGTCGGTTTATAGTGTTTGGACAGGCAGGCAGGCTGCCGTAATTCGGTCCCATGTTGGCGCACTAAGGATGGATGAAGATGTTTTCTCAAGGTTAAAGAAAGAGCAAGTGATGGACGGCTAGTATGACAACACAATCCTAACCTCACCTATGACACAACACGATCATAGCCTAAGCAATTCTAACCTAGTATAAAGCATAATAGATCCAAAGTCTGTGCAAAATGAGATGTAAAGATTTTGCTTGGTTTATGGGACCGAATTCATACGTTCCATGGAGCCAAACTAGTATTATGGTTGGGACCGAAATAGTAGGCTACAGCTAAAATATTGGTGGGGCCAAATTTGTATCTCTTCAAATAGAACTAGTATGTATTTCTAAACTAAGAAATAATTAATCTAATATAAAAACATATTTAAAAAATATTGATTTATATCTCCAACATAATCATTTTTATGATTTTTGACATTCAGGGTCGCTTCAGTTGAGAATAACTTTGATATATATTATTAGGAGCTAACCAGAATATTATGATAAAATGATTAAGGATAATATTCTTTTATACATAGATTTAAAGAAAGAAGGTGAAGGTTAGACACTTAATTTATTTTACTAATTTTAATTTTTCTATTTTTATCTGGTATTTTGACGCCATATTACTTTTATTTTTGCGCTGCGTAGGATGTGCGAATACAACTGGTATGCCAATTTTAAGTCTCCCCTAAGGGGATTAAAACCCTTGCATTGGCCTTGGGCGCAATAATATTATTTTTCGGCAATATTATTTAAGTTTTATTACTTTTATTACTCTAATAGGGTAGGGATGAGGAAGGAAGCATTTTAGAGGTACTCTAACTGAATTTGTGTGGAAAGAGAGTGGGAAACCATTTAGGAAAAACCACCCTCAGTAGACCCCAACTAATATTCGAGCCCCGATATCCCCGTCATCGGTAGGCCAGTCTAACACGAGTGTGACGTCTTAGACCATTCGGCCAGTGAAGCGGGTAGTTTAAGTAGACCTATAAGATCCGAGGAATTATTTTATAGATTGGCCTATTAATAATATATATAAAAAGAGAAAGCATGACGTGACGTACAAAAACAATAATGAAAGTATATCTAGTCACATTTTCTATCCATCAGTAATGTCCTTTCGTAAGACAATAACATTGGAAACAGCTTCAATGGCCACTTGGTCTAACGCACCATTCTCATGTCGGACTAGACTGATCAAGACGGGTAGATCGGAGTTCGACCCCGGTCAGGTACACTGAGGGTGGTTTTCTAAATGGTTTTCCACTCCCCTTCCACGCAAGTGCGTGTGCACTTGGTCTCAGTTAAACCTTCTTAATCTTTAAAACCATTAGTGTAATTAGTACATAGGCGTATAAACCAAACGGATAGTAAGACACGATGCTAAAATAATTGTGATATAAATCTACTTTTACGTAAAACGTACGCCTAGGTTATATATCTTGCTGTTCTCAGGTTGTAACTTTCGAAGGGCGTTGCCAATTTGGACAGTTGCAGGCTAAATATAGAGTGGTATTTTTTGTGAATGTTGGCTACTACAAAATAGTATAGTTTTGTTGACTCTAAGGGCAATAAAACTCTAAAGAAATCTACACTAATTCCCTCATGACAGCAGAAGTTAATGTCCTACACGGTGACATTTTTTACCAAATCATAATTTTTATTTAGGAGGAGGAAGGGGAAGAATAAGTCTTCTAAAAGGGGGTTGAGATCTCCTGAAGCTAAACTCTAACTAAGACAAACCACTCAGAACAGTTTGGGGTGAATCATACCGTTCTCCAAAAAGTGTAATGAAACGCTAATGTTTGGTTATGTGAGAACCTCGGAGGCAAAGGGAAATGTAAATTATATAACGCACTTAAAACTTAATGTGGTTTTCTCAAGAGAAGGATAAGACGACAGAGATAATCAGGGTTGCTGCTTAAGTGCCATTTCATGTTAATTATTTTTAATTTGGATATGATTTATTTTAAAGAATTATCTATCTTTTAAAAAAAATATTTTTCTTGAAATAACAACTCGTTTGGGTTAAACGCATATTAACTAATTACAATAATGTTTTAGGAATAAGGAAGGTTGAATTTAGAGGACATGTACTCGTATTTGCGTATAGAGAGAGTGTAAAACTTTTAAGGGGAAAGCACCTTATGTACAGCTGACCTAGATTAGAACCCCGATCTACCCATAATCGACAGTTTAGTCTATTACAAGAGTGATGTATTAAATTATTTTACTACCGAAGTGGGTTGCTTCATTTAAATTTTGGTCAGTTAATATATTTATTAGAATTAACATCCAAGCATATCTGAACGCAAAATCTGGATCTAAATTAGTTTTTGTTTTGGGGGGTGGTGTCGTGGTGTTCCGCCAAGGTAGGCAGAGCTTTTTTAAAACTATACCTTTGATATGTTCTCCCCCACTATTTCCCCATTTGACTAATAATATATATACTCTGCTCTACACATAATATCACAAGGGAATGTATGTTTGTTGATACCTGGCCTATAAATGTTCTACTGAATGATGAGAACAAGTCACAGATTCCGTTTCAACAGCTCTGCTTTTTCTGGCGTCGCCCTCGGTGGTCTTGGGGTAAAGTGCTTGCCTTAGGAGTCGGTGTGTGTAGGTTCAAACTCAGTCGAGGTCGATGGATTTTTCTTGAGCGATAACAATCCTTAGCACACCTTCCATCAAAGGGGAAGTAAAACTATCAGTCCAATCTCAATTGTGGCATGTAAAAGAACCCTTGAATGTCTGTGAAAATACCTCTACCAGCAGATTTGGTTGGCCCTTTCTAGTACGCTGATATGATCAGTTTGGTTAAGAAAATTCACGTTAAATACAAATAATAACGCTTACCCTGCAAACACTCATTTTACTTTCTCTCTACCTTACAGATAGGGAAAATATTGTGATCGTCAAAAAAATCGAACTATAGATTTTGATAAATTTCAACGTTTCATGACCCCCCGAATCTTAAAAAGTGGTTTTTGAATTTCCGTCAGGTTATGTGTGTGCATCTCGGAGTAGAGCCTAAACTATTTGACCAATCGAGCTAAAACTTGGTAATTAGGGTATTTATAGGGTTTCCCTGAGGTATTTTTGGAATTGTATATCTAACCACAAAATGAAGGGTAGTTTACTTAAGAAAGAAAAGAGAAAAAATCAATTTGATCAAAATAGGCTCTAAGGAGTTTAATTAAATTTAATTTCTAAATATTCATGAATATTATAAACAAAATGGCCGCTCTCAATTTTTCGTGAAAATGACATTAAGGGTTCTGGTCTGATGTATTAATTCTTGTATTTTTATCATATATCCGAAACTATTTGGAATATTAAATTACTTATCATTGCAAATATTTATAATGAAAATCTCTTATTTGAAACATATTTATATAAAACCAATGATTTTCAAGCTCTACGCAAAAGTATATATTTGTTTAATTTTCGAATACTTTAAGGTAAAGTATTGCAACCATAAAAAAAATCTAAATCGATATTTTGATGAATGTCGACTTTTCATGGTCCACCGAACCCCAAAAAGTTGTTTTGGCAATGCCGCCTGTCTGTATGTCGGTCTAACCCTAAAACTAAGAGTAGTTTACTGAAGAGAGAAAAGCAAAAATAACGTTTTTCTCAAAATAGGCTCAACGATTTTTAAAATTCGTACATAAGCGTTGATTAAGATATAAACAAAATAACTATTTTTATTTACCAATGAAAATTAATTTTAGGGTGCTTTACAGAAGAAGACATTTCCTTATCTCCGCAATTATTTGAGATACTAAATAACTTACTATTGCAATAATGTAGCACTATTAAAATTTTTAAAAAATATTTAAAATATATTTTTATAAAACCAATAGTTTCTGATATATTGGCAAATATATTAATCTAGTTTTGTGAGCTTTATTTGTACAGAGTAACAACTTAAGTTTTAACGCAATAATTCTTTAATACCATAGAGCTAATATTAGAACGTCTCTCAAAAAGTTTTTTCTTTTTCCTTTACCCTCTTAGAGGAAATATTTGTACAGCTATTATTTATCTCTATCATTTTTGACTCAATAGCCTATATTTTTTCTTGGTCAAAATATATAAATAAAGAATTCAATAACAATGCGATGACCTAAATATGTGCAACACCTAATAAAATGTCGAAAATGTTAACTGAAAGTCGAAATTTTAATACAAAATATTGACCTTTGTGGCCCCAATGTCGATAATTTTTATTGGTCCAAATATACAAATGAGGACATTAATTATTTAAAAATAAAATTATAAAATTTAAATCCGGGAGTCAAAAAATGATTTACATAATTATATCGCAACTTATGTTTGGGTTTGCTAGTGTATATTATTTCGTTTCACATATATTACGAGTTGAGTAAATATAGGCCTATCCATTTTTAAACAAAAGAGCAAGAAAGTCCTCATGGAGCTCCGTACCATTTATTTTTCTACTGTGCCTTATTATCATTCAAAGATATAAACACTTTTTAACCAATCAAACAGATAAAGTAGGAGGGAGGTATAATTTAATGGTAATACACCCACATTTGCGTTGTAGGTAAAGTAGGGGGGAAAACACTTTATCAATACCTGGGCGGAATTCGAAGCCCGAGTACCCCGCCGCCAGCAAGTTATTAGTCCTGGAATACAACTAGCCAACATCTAAACGCTTGTGGTTGAATTTTTTTGCTCTGTCTTGGAATTAAGTTTGTAAATCATGCGTTGATTTAAAATTTGTATTTCATCAAGGGCACGTTAGATAGCTTATTTAAAAAACTATCTCCGAATAGACAGATGGATTGTAACAACATGTGAAGCGGATCTGCTCCGCTTAAAAACAATGTGTTTCATTCCACCCATTTTTATTTAAATCTCTTTTCTGATGTATGTTTAAGTTGGGTAAGATCCGACCCGTCCCACAAATCACTTGAAACAAATTGGTTTCAAAGTGAAGCAACCAAGACAATTTATATATATAAAAGAACGTGGTAACTAATCAACAGAAATATTCCAGAAGAAGCCAAAACAGAAAAAAAAACCTAAACAATTAAGTTGACAGCTCGTGTGTCTAGACAGAACCTTTTGACTAGAGTTAAATAGCTTCGAAAGAAGCGAAAATATTTGCTTGCTACCATTTATTCTATCGGAAAGAAAAATATTTGTCCTCAACGTGTCTCTTGTAGTTAGTAAATCTTATTCCTAGATCTGGCAGCGCTAAATTTGACAAATAAGGGTTTATTTCTAAACTGTTTTGTAAGATAAAAATACAGCAACCAAGAGAGCGACTTGAAACTTTGATTCATCAGTGGCGTGACGTGGAGTGCTGCTAGGATAAGAAGGGTAATTAGTCCACACTGTACTTGTGAATTGTCCTCATCACTCATTATTAAATTCACCGGACTAACTTCAGTGACCGAATAGTCTAAGGTGGCGTGGTCCTACTGGTGGCCCGTGGGCCAAATGCGGCCCATACACACTGAAAATGTGGCCCTCATAGTTTCTTGGAGGAAAAAAAAAGGAAACCCTCGGTGGCAAATGGGAATTAGCTATTGATTCAAATAAAAATACTTATTTAAGAAATTCATGATTACATTTTATTATACATTTAATATATTAATACAAAATATATAAACATATTATACAATGTTTAGTTGTTTTTTGAAATTGTGTTCCTTCATATTTCATAATACTTAACACTTGGCACCGAGTCTAACTACCCGTTCGGGTTATACGCGTATGTACTGGTTGCACTAATGGAGTAAGAATTAGGAAGGGTGAATATAGAGGAAGTGAACCTGCATGTGCGTGGAGGGAGAGTGGAAAACCATTTAGAAAAAACCGCCCCCAGCTCACCCGACCGATATTCGAACCTCGAGCTACCCGTCCTCAGCAGTAAAACTGAATACGAATCTAGCACGTTAGCTAACTACACCATTGAGGCGATTCATATTTCATAATAACTTTTTGGGAGATTAATGAGCCTATTTTTGGCAGTAAAGTTAAAAAGTTTCTACCAACCAAAAATACAATTTATATATAAGGTATTGAAAGTAATTGTTTATGAAGTGTTGTGTGTAGGCCTATATTAATTTGATGGCATCACTAAACATATCTTAGGCCCACGGTGCAAACTGTTAATCACATTAGTTTGACCCATGGGATGAAAAAATTTTGAACATCCTGGTATAAGGCACCAACCACTCTCTTGCTAGACTGGCTTGCTGATGACGGGAAGATTGGGTTCGACTTCCAGTTGGATCTACTGAGGATAGTTTTCCCTGAATGGTTTACCACTATCTCTCTATGCAAATGCGGGTAGGCTACTTCTAAAATACTCACCTCAGTGGTGTAGTTAGCTAAAGCGATAGTTTCAAGTTGAGCTAGACTGCTGAGAACGGGGAGATCGAGGTTCGAATCTCGGTTGGGTGAACTGGGAGGTTTTTTTTCCTTAAAAGGCTTTCCACTCTCCCTCAACGCAAATGTGATTTAACGTCCTCTGAATTCAACCTTCCTAATTACTAAACCATTAGCGAAATTAGTTCTTAAGTGTATAACCCAAACAGATAGTAATACATGGTGCTAAAATAAAATCTTTCTAAAATTCTCCCTTCCTCATCCCTACTCCATTAGAATAATTATTATATATTCGTAGTCTACGCCGTTCCGGTACTGCTTTTAGGGGGAAATAAAAAATTGTCCTTTAACATAAAATTGGTTTTAACTTTAAAGTTTGGCCTACGTTTTATCCTAACTTTAATATTCATTGTGATCATATTTCTTATTTATCACTTCCAATGGTTTGACGAAGGACACTGCTGAAGTTGTGCAATAATAATAATAATAATAATAATAATAATATTTAGCACCGCGTCTTACTACCCGTTCGGGTTATACGCTTTAAGTACTAATTACGCTAATGGATTAGGAATTGGGACGGTTGAATTAGAGGAAGTGAACCCGCATTTTCGTTGAGGGAGAGTGGAAAACCATTTAGGAAAAACCACCCCCAGTTCACCCGACCGAGATTCGAACCTCGATCTCCCTGTCCTCAACAGTCGAGCCCCAATACGTCAAGCGCGTTAGCCAACTACGCCACAAAGGCGGAACTGAAGTTCGGGCAGAAGGTTTAAATTGAGTATACTCAAAATCAAAAACCGCTACAGGGATTTTGTCGAAAACCATACAAGGATACCAAAAAATGAAACATCTTTGTTTAACTGCACGAAATCGATCCCCTGAAGAACGATTGGGAGAAAGGATTCAGTCTAATGAATCTCATTATTACACCCACCCGTACGAGACTGACAGTGCCATGTGTGTCAAGTTTAATGTTTGTTAATTTGTACGGTCCAAACTTTTGATACTGGGACCCAAAGCCATATGTAAAAACATGGCTCCGAAAACACCGGATTGCAGAAGATACCCGAACGAAACGTGCAAAACCAACCACTTTGGAGAATACCAATCCATTAACTAAGTTTTTGTAACTCTATGGACATGTGGCCGTATCAAAATTGGACTATTTAAATGATTAAAACATTTTGTACTCTGATATTTCAGATATTAAATGTTTCTACTATTAAAATGTTAAGTTGTTCTAATGTTCAAGAATTAAATGTTTTTATGAATATTAAAATTATTTGGTTTTATTCTAAACCCTAAGCTCCCTTTTATTAATATGTTACTAACAAATTATGAAACAATAAAAAATATAGCCTAAATTATAGAAATCAGACCGAACGAAAATGGTTCTTACTTTTGTATATCCGTAGGCAAACGGCGAAAAAACGAGTCGCTAAAAATTTAATTCCCGAAAAAAAAAGTTAAAACATTTGACATCAGAAAGATAAATTTTGCTTCTATTCAATGTAAACATTGAAATGAAAGTGCATTTTTCATCACATTGTCATATAGCCAGCCACCTGTGGCTGTGGACCATATTCTTGCGGTCTGTTATAATACATCAAACGTTCCGGTATTGGAAAATTTACGAGCGCACCCCTGCTGAACAGGTAGTGGTGATACGCGGTAATAATAATAATAATAATAATAATAATAATAATAATAATAAAACACTCATTGTTCAATGGTCATCACCGAGCGTGCATCCCGGTGTAGAACAGAATATATGTGTGATTGGTCAAATGGCGATAAAGTGGGGGAGAACATATCACAAGTAGGCCTACAATTTTAACACGCTCTGACACTCCTCGGTGACCGCATGGTCTAAAAGGCATCATCAGTCTCACAGTATACATGACCGCTGATAATGGGGAGATCGTGGTTTGATCCCGGTTGAGTGTACTGAGGGTGGTTTTACCTAAACGGTTTCCCAATTTCTCGCCATGCAAATTCGAGTACACTTCCTCTAAATTTAACATTCCTAATCCCTAACCCCTTAGTGTAGTTGGTAAATAGGAGTTTAACCCGGACGGATAGTAAAATTCTGTGTTAAATCAAAACACCAACAAGCTCTGCTTGCCCTGGAAACACCCCACGCCACAAATGATACATTTTAGTTTAAAAAAAAAAGTGTTTTAGGAGGTGTAAAAAAACAAGAGAAAAGAAACGGGGAGTAATTCAAGCTCAACAACGGTGGCGTTTGGTTTTTGAGTTATTCACGACCAGTTCCCCGAGTTTGTGACAGCCGCGCGACATCCTTTCTGTCCTGGCACCTGCGTCCCTACTATTTCATCCCGAGACACCGCGCGTCGTCGTCTTGTTCTGTACGGCCACGCTACGATACTACCAACGGCAATAAAGATTTAATAACGATCAGTCACAGAGTTAACAACACAAACAACCATCCGGAGACATCCATTCACTTCAGCTGCAGGACATTACACTTTATCTCAGTCAAAGATTTTGAGTAATTTTTTTAATGGGTTTCACCCCCACCCCCTCCCTACTTCTTACTACATGTTCGGATTGTACGTACATATGGTTTGATACACTTCCATCCATTCGGAGTTGATCATACACTTAACCCTTCAGCCAATCAGTGCTGCCTGCACCATCTGGGATGAATCACATGACCTAGGGAAGTCCTGAAATTGCAGTAGTTTCCCGTTGTTTTCCGCACTGGATTTCTACGAGCAAGCGAAGAAGATCTTACACATTTTGCCAGAAATGTATTTTCTTACTTATTCTAGGGATCCTTAACATGCCACAGCTGACATGGGACCAACGGTTTTACTTCCTCTCCGAAGGAAACTGTTCTAAGGATTTTTATCGCTCAGTAAAAATCCGATGACCTCGGCTGGGTTTGAAACCACTAACATTGGGTTATAAGGAGAGCATTATTAAAATAAATATGAACTAGATATGGCCCTCTACGGTAGGCATGTCATTTCAATATTAAAAAAACCTTTTAGTTTGTGGTTTGCTATTGACGAGAAAGTCGGTTTTTGAAACTCAGGTGTACTGAGTATTGTTTTACCTAAAACATTTTCCCAGTATAACTCAACGCAAAGGTGGGTACATTTCCTTTAAATTTTTCCTTCCCCACCCCTTCTAAATTCATGTGATTAAATGCTTATGATTTTGACGAGCAAAAAAAAATCCATTAATATATTCTATGCCTTTTTACATGTCTATCTAATAAATAACGTACGTTTTTATTTTAAATTAATCTATATTTTAATTATTGTTGATGCATAGCTTTAAAACTGTTCCTCCATTTGTAGAAAACATCTCCAGGTATTTTTACTTTCTCGCTATCTTAGAGGTAGAGAAAGTATAGTGATTGTAAAAAAAAAATCAAACCTGAGATTTTGATGAATATCGACATTTTATGACCCCCCTGAACCGTTAAAAGTGGTCTTAGCAATGTCATCTGTCTGTGTGTCTGTTTAAGCTTGATATTTTGAGAAACATCTATTTTCTCAAAATAGTCTCTAACGATTTTGATTAAAATTCGTATCTAAGCGTTGATTAAGATTATAAATTGGCTATCCACATTTCCCCATGAAAATTACCTTTAGGGTACCTTACAGAAGCTGAAATTTCCGTATCTCCGCAACTATTTGACATACTAAATAACTTTTCATTGCAAAATGGTAGTACTATTAAAAATAAAATACTTTTATATGAAATCTATTTTTATTAATCTAACAGTTTCTGAGGTGTTGTCAAATATATTAATACAGTTTTTTGAGCTTTATTTGTAAAGAGATACTACTTATGTTTTAACGCTATAATTCTGTAATGCCATAGAGTAATTAAATACAAGTAGGTAAAAATGTTTATGCTATTTTTCCCTAAACCTCTTAGGAGAAATGTTTGTACAACAATGATCTATCTCCATTTTAGACTCAATAGTCAAAATTTACATATTTTTTTATGTGTCAAAATTCATAAATGAGGAATTTAATAGCAATGCGATGACATGAAGATGTACAACATCTAATAAAATGTCGAAAATTTTAACCGGAAGTCAAAATTTTAATACGAAGTGTTGACCCTTGTGGACCCAACATTGATCTTTTTTATCGGTCCAAACATACAAATGAGGACATGAATTCTTTAAAAATAAAATTATAAAATTTAAAACCAGGATTCAAAAAATATTTTACATTAGTATAGTGCAATTATTGCTTGGGTTTGCTAGGGTATATTATTTCGTTTCACATATATTCCGAGTTTTGAATAAATATCTCCAATTTCAAACAACAGAGCGAGAAAGTCCGAGCGTAGTTCCGTACCATTTATTTTACTAGTATTTTAATCTAATTATTTAATTATATTTATTTATGTTGTAAAAGGGGGTTCCCCAAATTTTTAAATCTATTTTATTAAAAATTGTCAATTTTTGGACGCTTATCTCTACATTGTTAACCTCGGTGGTCTTGGAGTAAAGTGCCGCCTCAGGCCCCGATGTTTGTGGGTTAAAACCCACCTGGAGTCGACGAACTTTTCTTGGTCGATAAAAATTTGTAGCATAATTTATTTAGGTGGGGAAGTAAAGCCGTCGGTACAATGTATATTGTGGTGCGTAAAAGAACCCTGGAAGATATGTAAAAATGCCTTTCAAGTAAAAAAAAAAGAAAAAAGAGTAGCCTATAGACCTAATTTCTCGCTCACTCATATAACTCCAGTCAACGGGAAACCACTACACTTCCTGTTATCCTCTGGTACGTGTGTTTTTTACCAGATGGTGCGGGTGGCACTAACCAGCCGGAGAGGGGAGTGAATGCCCAGCTCTGGATTGATGGAAAGCCCATTGAACCAACCTTTGTATTAAGAGTCGGCATTCTCATCTTGTGAACTTCGAAATGCTACCTACAAGCGATAACTAAACACAAATGGTGATTAGGTCTATTTAGTCTCTGAGCCCTTGGGATTGAGTGACAGCTAGTTTGGTTTTAGGGTGGCAAAGGGGGTTTGCTGGTAGAATAGAAAACTGTGTTATATTTAAAAGTACTGTAATCCGTTTCAATAGAAAGATCTGCAAACATTTTCAATGCACAGTATTGCATTTCCTATTTTTTCATAAGCTAGCCCTTCAAAGAATTGGAAAGGTTATTGAAATTTACTATAAATAACACATGTTCCTATTTTTTTTTTTTAATTTACATTCATAACTGTAAGTTTTTTTATTCAAGTCATATTATTTTCCACAACTGGCTTACTAGACCTGTCACAACTTCACATGTCTTTTAAACTAACTTAAGACTAGAACAGGCACAGCATCCAGTCCCCGGCCGTCAATTTATCACTGTGAAAGGGTAAACCCACATTTCACCAATGATAATTTTTTTGGGCATGCCGGGAATTGAAGTCGGGAACCCGAGCTCAGTAGGCAGACACGCTACCGACTGAGCTAATGTATCGGACAACTGTGGTTTAATTATTTTTTTTACTATTACGAGGCGCCCTTAGTTAATAATTGTGTTATATATTATATACAAAAACAAATAAAGGTACTTTACCCAAAGCAACAAATATGAAAAGTTTATTTTCTCCATATTGTGCGATTCCAATTTACACAAACATATCACACACAATAATAAATAAGAATGCATTAGCTAAACCAACAAATATAACACGTTTATCTTCTTCATAATATTGCTGATTCAAATTTATATAAATATGATAACTATATCGATTTGAAATGTATTATGATTTTATAAACGTCAACGGCTGTAGCATATATATGATTTGTAATTTTTTAAGTTTCTCATGTATAAATGCAGTATAACTAGATGTATTATTGTGATTGTGATTTTTTTTAAATCTCATATGATTTACTATTCCTTCTCTTTAAAATGCTGATTCATTACAGTAAATATTGTTTTTCAGCCTCTCTTCGGCTTTGATTAAATAATTATATAGACAATTTCTAGTGTTAAAGCATAATAATTAAAAACATCCAAAGTGGAATAAAAGCGTGTTTGATTATACTTATTTCATGAAGCTTCCTAGACTCGCAGCGGTGGTCTAGTGGTTGAGTCGTTGGCTCGCAATCCATCTATTACCATTGACGGGGAGGTTAAGGTGTGAATACCGGCTGGGAGAACTGATAATGGTTTTCAACAAGTGATTTATCACTGTGGTTTTCCCATTTTAACTCCACGCAAATGCTGGTTCACTTCCTCTTAACTCTCTTTCTTATACCCACCCCATTATATTGAGCCACTAATAGACAGTGTGCCGAATGTAACAAAAAAACATTAGTTTCTCATATATGAATTGATCCAACATAATTCCAGGCCTTTAAACACCATTGATACCACTTCAATTAAAATCAAGTTTTACACAGTAAAAATATGTATAAAATATTACATTTAAATTAGGAGCTACCAAATCTGTCCGCTAAAAATATAGTAAATACTTTACTTATTAATTATAATAATACAATTCTTTTCATAGATACAACACCAAGACATGATGCCCACATCTACCACTATCTTATTTTAGATTTTATAATAATATCCTTTACCAATATGGTCCAATCAATAGTGTCAATCTTTTTTCCGTTTCATCTGATCAGAATCATGCCCAGATGCAGTTCTACCACACTCACTCAGTGAGATTGGGCCATGCATGACACATGACATACAAACCTAATATTCAACAAAAGTAATAATCCTAAAACAAAGGGTGTTCACAAATAATAATAACTTTACAAGTTATGTAAAAAGCATTTTCCTCTGAACTAAATATTTAGAACAATAAAAATAAAAACGGAAATGCTTCATGCATGTAATACATTAATTTGCTAATGACTTTTTTTTTTGCTACACCAAATTTCATCAATTGAGCTCTAAATATTTGTTCACTATCACAATAATTAGAAATATTAGTGGGACCAGTATTGAAAACCCTTTGCTAATACTAATAATGTTTAAATAACTACAACCCATAATAAACCATACTTTAAAATACAACCGATTCAAATGAAAGGATTTTACAACCTAGATGTGTTTGTTCGGTGAGGAGTCACATTGTTTACTTAGCTAAACATTGCTTGGTCCTTGCTTTGAGTTGATGTTGAGAGCCCTTTGCTTACTTGGACACAATATAGGAAGGATTGTGGAAAAGCATTGAATGTGAATACCAAGGATCTACAATTTCAGGAAGCAGTCCTTATAAAATGCTGTTAGCTTGCCAAAAATTTCTTTTCCCCAGAAATTATCATCACATTCAATTCTTTCCACACGTATGCATGGTTCAACTGGTGTCTATATTACAAATAGTCAGTAAAAGAGTAATTTTTTCTGTCTTTGCTAACTTTTCAATGTTGCAGCTTCTGGATTCATCAATACGGCTGAGGATGGACAATTTACCTCCACCATCCCATCATTCCCGATCAATCTATCTGGTGTAGCACCAAGAAATGCCAATTGAGGGTCAATAAAGAGACCACATCTTTCAACGTGAACATTCAAAGTTGCCTCTAATGTTTCTACAGCTTTGTGTTCAGTCTATTTTTCGAATGATATAGAGGTTAGGTGTTATAGATCAGTATATAAACATTGTTTTACTATATTCTCCCAGCAAGTTGCTGTAAGATGGTTACAGACTTTCTCACAATTAGATGCTGTCAAGCGTTTTCACCTATCTTCTAACCATAGGTTAGCATCATTCTGATTTCTAGTTTGACATTCAATGTCTTGTAATTCTTCCTTGGGTTGTTGCAGACTATTAGGTAATTATTTTTATATATTATAACATCTTCATCACAAATGTTTATTTTCTTAATTGGCTTTGGGGAAAAGTTTGTTTGACTTGTTATAGTTTGAACCCAGTTGTGATTCCTCACATTTCTTTAGGGGGCGATATACTTCTAGTTGTTTTTGAGCTTTTACCAGATTAGTAAATTTTCCTGGGCTTGATCCATGTATTTGTTCGTGCAGCAAGTAGTGAAGAGCCCAGTATTATGGCTGACAACAGCAGCAGCACATCGAGCTTAATATGATCCTCGCTATGCGTAGTTGATGCGTTTTCCACCAGTCTTCTTCACAACAGCAGTGGTATAGTGCTCAGCACAGTTATTGTCTGTATTGTACTGTACATCAAGCTGCGACAACTTTTGAAGAGGTTAGGTGTTATAGATCAGTATATAAACATTGTTTTACTATATTCTCCCAGCAAGTTGCTGTAAGATGGTTACAGACTTTCTCACAATTAGATGCTGTCAAGCGTTTTCACCTATCTTCTAACCATAGGTTAGCATCATTCTGATTTCTAGTTTGACATTCAATGTCTTGTAATTCTTCCTTGGGTTGTTGCAGACTATTAGGTAATTATTTTTATATATTATAACATCTTCATCACAAATGTTTATTTTCTTAATTGGCTTTGGGGAAAAGTTTGTTTGACTTGTTATAGTTTGAACCCAGTTGTGATTCCTCACATTTCTTTAGGGGGCGATATACTTCTAGTTGTTTTTGAGCTTTTACCAGATTAGTAAATTTTCCTGGGCTTGATCCATGTATTTGTTCGTGCAGCAAGTAGTGAAGAGCCCAGTATTATGGCTGACAACAGCAGCAGCACATCGAGCTTAATATGATCCTCGCTATGCGTAGTTGATGCGTTTTCCACCAGTCTTCTTCACAACAGCAGTGGTATAGTGCTCAGCACAGTTATTGTCTGTATTGTACTGTACATCAAGCTGCGACAACTTTTGAAGTAGGCCACTTTCTAAAATAGGTGGAATTATACTTTTACCTTCTCATATCAAGAAAAATTATTGTCATCGTGAAAACAAGAGATAAAATAATTATGACGAATCTTTACGTCTTATTTAAACACAAACTCAAAAAAGCGTATTTTTCAATTCTATCGGTCCCCATGTCTTTCTGTCTGTTTGTCCCTGGCCTCAGATTCAAAATGGTTTGATGGATTTTGTTCAAAATTGAAATTTAGATAATTATTAAAGGGCTATATCAAAAAACATTTTTCAACCAAGCCCTTCAATTAATGGTAGATTACTGATGAATAATTTTTTTTAATTACAAATTTTTCAAAAATGGTTTTAATGATTTTGTTTAAAATATATCTCTTGGATTTATTTGCTAAGACAAATAGTTATAATTGATTTTTGGGCAAAATTTCGTTTACTGATTTTTCAAAAGCTTAAAATAATTTACAAATTGGTATACCTTTTTGGTTTCAAATGGGTAACTTGGTAGTGTTTGGTATAGCAAATAACACAGTTTAATTGTGTTTGGGGTAAAATCGCGTGTATAAAAGTTTACTGACGACTGATTTTCAAAAACTTGAAATATTTTACGAATGTCCATAAAGATTTGGTTTCAAACGTATATCTTGAGAATGTTTTACATGCCAATTAACACTCTATATTTGTTTTTGAGGTAAAAACTCACAAACGACTGATTTTTCAAAAACTTGAAATAGTTTACAAATGGCGCTAACGATTTGGCTCCAAATGGGTATATTAGTAATGAAGCACAAAAAAAAATCTTGTTATGAGGTAAAAACTCATTCAGGGGTAGTTTGTTGATGATTGAGTTTCAAAGACAATCAATACTTTACAAATAGTTCTAACAATTTGGTTACAAATGAGTACCATGGAATTGTTTGACATAGCAACTAACACTGTGAACATTTTTTGTGTGGTAGTTTACTAATGACTGATTTTTTGAAAACTTGAAATATTTTACAAATGGCCTTGAGGATGTGATTTGAAATGGGTATCTAGGGAATGTTTGACATGAAAATTAACAGTGTATATTTGTTATTGAGGAAAAAACTAATTTATGGGTTGTTTACTAATGGTTGACTTTTCGAAAAATTGAAATATTTTTAAAACTGCCTTAACGATTTGGTTCCAAACTAGTATTTTAGGAGTGTTTGAGACAAATAGCCCTGTATAGTTTGTTTTGGTTAAAAATTCGATAAAGGGTCTTTTAATGAGAAGTAATTTTTGAAAATTAAAATTATTTTGAAAATGGCTATAATGATTTTTCTTAAAAGTATATCTGGGGAGTGTTTGACATGAAAATGACAAATAAAGATGTATACTAATTTTGGGGGTGAATTTGTTTATGGATAGTTTACCAATGACTAGTATTCTTTAATTTGAGTCTCTTAAAAATTGCTTTAGTGATTTGGTTTAATATTGGTATCGGAAGATTATTTTACATATCAATAATAATGTATCTTTGTTTGTATGAATACATTAACTTAGGGTTATTTGACTTAAAACAAAAAAAATTGAATGTTTTGAAAATGGACCTTGAAGATTAAATTCATAATGAGAATATTTTATTGGTTTTCCATAATAAATAGAAATAAGTTTGTATCTTTACAAACAAATAATTTAGTTTTGAAAATTTGAACTTCTTTAAATATATTTGAACAATTTGGTTTAAAATCTATATATAAAGAGTGATTATTGTGATTAACTGGTTGATGTGTTTGTTTTTATGAGTAGAACTTATATAAGGGTAGCTTAATAAAAATCAATTTTTGAACATTTTCTCCGAAGATATAATACACAATATGAGAAAGTTTGTACGATTGTGTCGTGTCATTTATTTTTGATTCTGTTTGGGTCCTTTGCAAAAATATACAGTACATTTTTGGTGGTCTCTAAATATATGATTGGAGCTGTTTAGTTTGCCATTTCTTAAATCAACTACGCATTCATTTAATGATCTCATTTCATTAATGGGGTATTTTGCAGCTTGAATTACTTATAACAAGACGTTTTAAATACATGAACTATGTTTAGTTAACGAATATATATATATATATATATATATAGCCATGGGTGAAAGATACCTACAAAAAAACTAATAATTCTTAGCTTAGAGACTATCATGTAGAAACTATGTCTTCCATCTACTTAAAAAAGTATATGACGCTTGAAAGACACCAAAAACACAAGAAATTATAGATGAATATAATATTGTCAAAACTATTAATCGGATAGTGAGACGTGGTGCTAAAATAAACTATGAATCTTCAATAGTTTGCCAATGTAAATATTTTTGTTCATCCACCATCTCTCAGATAAAAAACTAGAATGGTCATTGAGCAACATCTCTCCCTTGTAACAACCCCCTACCAAACTCCTTTCTTTTTCTCGTTATATTTCAAGGAAAGCCTTCAAGAACTAATGGGTTTTATAAATGACAGACGGGAAGTAAAGTGACCTCTCACACGCATAATTTTTAATACTTTTACATAACTTTAGTTTTATCAGGATTTCACTATTTAATTATTATAGTAAAAAAAATAGTATTGGTATCAATGGAAACGTAAAACAATAGCTATAAGACATTACTTGTAAAATCATTTTTTTATTTTCACTACACTGTTAAAATTTAAAAATTCTTTAGTCATTATAATATTTAAAAGAATGTATCATTAATTTTATTTGAAATGTAATAAGTAATGTCTTTTTAGTGTTTTAATACCTTTAATATGATATAAGAATAAGATTGTTATCATTTATGGTAGTTGAGAAAACCTGGTTATAAGACTAATCTTAAGTCAAATGGGTTTAATAAGGGTTGCGTCAAGTGTAAACCTTACTCTTAATGACTCGTCAATCAATAGTTTCTTAACTGCATGGGTGACAACATGAACTAAGGCGACACTCTCATGTTAGATTAAACTGCTATGACAGGGAGATCAGGGTTCAAATACCGGTTGGGTGTACTGAGGGTGTTTTTTCCAAATGATTTTTCACTCCTCCTTCACGTAGATTCTGGTACAATTCCGATAAATTCAACCTTTCTCTTCCTTAACTCATTAGCGTAATTAGGACACAATCATATAACCCAAACAGGTGTTAAGACGTGGTGCTAAAACAAAATCTACATTAGCGTTGTATATAAAACACCAAACAGCCCTTCCTAATAAATTAGTGGTTAGTTTGGTTTTCTACAAGTCTAGAGCACTCTTGTGTTCGAATCCGTTGAACTCTAACAAAAATATTTAATATTTATATACCGATTCGTTTCGTTTTCCAATAAGTAAACATAAAGTTAAGGGTATAAGTGTATATCATTAGTAGGACCATCTTAAGTTAAGTTAGTTTATATGTGATTTACTAATATAGTATAGGCCTATGTGTATAAAAAGTAAAGATGGGACGCTAAAATTCTCGATCCCTCAAATCCTATGGTATTCAAAAGAATCGAGAATCGTATAATTCTTAAAAAAAATAATCTAGAATTCAATTATGAAGAACTCGACTTGATATACAAATTTCAAGAAATTGTTAAAAGGAAAGAGAAACAACATATTTCACCCGCCTCGGTGCCGTAGTTGGCAAACGCGCGGGTTTCGTGTTGAGATAGACTGTCGAGGACGGGGATATCGAGGTTTTAATCTCGGTCGGGTAAATTTTTTCTAAATGGTTTTTCACTCTCCCTCCACGAAAATGCTGGTACACTTCCTATAAATTCAATCTTTCCCATTCTTAATCCATTAGCGTAATTAGTACTTAAGCGTATAGCCCGAACGGGTGGTAAGACACTGTGCTGAGTAAAAAAAAAACTTCAAATTGACTAAATTATTTTATTAGTTTAATAAATTTACAAACAAAGATGTTGTGTATCTGTTGTTTATGACGTAATAGACGCGACAGATCAAATATATTATTTGTCTTGACATTAAGTAACTTTTATTAGATAAATTTTAAATATTTTTACTTTAACTAAAATTGTATTTTTTTAAAGATTCAAGGATTTGGATTTGAGAAATATCGGATTCGACCCATCTCTAGTATAAAGTGAATATAGAATACTCGAAATAAAAAACCAACACTGTACACATTACAACCAATAGTTTTATATTGACTGCAAAGAGCATATTTGAAGCGTAACACAAAATTGGGTCATGTGCCCTCTTGTCCCTCCTCCCTACCAAGTAATGAAATGCACCTGTCTGTTCCATCGAGAGCACTTGTCCTTCACAACAATCCTCTTGACCCTTCATCCATCCCCGTCCTCAAGAGGGAAGTCATTAAATAGGTTGGGAGAAAGTTGTGGAGGGGAAGTTTCGCCTTTCGATCATTTTGCTTTGTCAGCTTTCAAAACTTCGTATCATACGATTCAAGTACTTTCTTTGGCATAGCGGTTTATTTCTACAAGATATATATGTATATATATATATAT
>CABFVX010002409.1:49598-68554 GCA_902151425.1 Timema shepardi
TATATATATATATATATATACACAACAAGACTTTTAAAGGACTAAATAAATAATTGACCGATTATGTTTGGATTACAGAAAGCCTTTTCTCTCCATAAATGGAGGGGGTGTACCTTCATGTGGGGTCCACTTCAACGGTGGAAAGGAGACTCAAAAACAATTAAACCAGTTTATTAAACATGTGTCCCATTTTACTGTGTTTCCAAGCTATAGTCATGTTTGTATTCCAGTAATATGGAGCTTCTTTATACAATAGGATGTGCTTAAAATTTCCCACGTTCAGTCTGAATGCAAGCCTGCAGTCGTCGTGTCGTAGAACGGCGTACTCTTTCAAAAATACATTACATTGAAATGCTTGCATTAAGGCTCGAGGTGGACATTTTGATCGCTTCTTATAGGGCGGAGTGGAAACCTTTATAAGATCTATGCTGAGGAAAGTGATGGACAACGTGTTGAGGTTTGCCTGACGTCCGATGGAGCTCACCTGAGTGACATTTTCTTCAAAAATTGTAATTTGTAGTTTGCTTTTATTTAGCTAGTGAATATTTACTTATCAATTAAAGTGTATATTTTAATGTTACTAATCGTCTAATTGTTTCGGCCCTAGCCTGTATAATGTTAAACAGCTCCACATTACTGGATTACAAACATCATTATAACTCGGAAACAAGGTCAAATGGGACAAATGTTAGTAAGAACTTTTTCGCCCTGTATGTATCAAATCATCAAACAATTAAATCAAATATTTAGATAATTTAATTTCTTAATTTATAAATATTTACTACAGTATTTAATTTAAATAATTATTTAAAAAATATAAATACTTTTTGGAATGCGGCCCTAATCATATATTTACTATATGTGTTGCGTTAATTTCAAATTTATTTATTTCTGGCAACTGGAATCGAACAAGACCAAGAATTAGCCCTGTATTAAACCTTGCAAACCACTCGGTCCACAGGTTGTTGTATCGGTACAAGTCCTCAGGACCTTTTTTTTTTATTTCTCTTCAATTCAGCTTTGAAATTGCCCACACATTTAATTCTATTAGTTTTTGTTTCCTTTTGTGTTTGCGAATAGATATAAAAGGAACAGGTGCAGAAAATCCAACGATTCACTTTATACTTTCAGTTTACAGAATTAATTTCACTATTTTTTCTTTCATACCCCCCCCCCCTTCACATCCGTAACTCCTCTTAATCCCTCACCCTCACACGTCACTCGTTACAAAACATCCAGACAAGAATAATCAGGAAGATGTTAACACTACCTGTTTACAACAACGCAAGCTACAGGTGCAAGATACTTTTCTTTTTTATCTCGTTGTTATTCTCGCTATCAATATTGAAAGTTAACAAATAAAAAAGAAAACTGAATTCAATGCTAAGGAGTTAGAAAAAATATACGTGAAAAGGAAGAAAGGGGGAAAAGAGGGACTGAAAGAAAAAAAAGGGTTCATTTATAAAATAATAAGAGATGTTATAGATACACGGTTTCGTTTTCAGACCCAAAGTTTTGCTATCCACGATTTGTCCTAAAGGTAGGATTTAGTTTATCGTGGGAATAAGGACAACTTCAAAATCCCCTCAAACCTTAAGTTATGTCTTGTTTAGATAGTCCTACTTATTGTTTTCAACCCTTTTACAATTTTTGTTTTAATTCATTTTTAGATGTCACCCATTTTTAAATCATTCCACAGGGATTTATTTTATTATTTTAATGTGTTTGAAAATTAATTAATTTTTTTTTAAAATAGCGTTGAAAAATCTCATCCATGTCTTTAAAATAAGAGGATATAAAAAAAGGTAATTTGCTATATTTTCTTTGAATCGAAACCTTTCAGTTGAATTTTATAACCTTTAAAACATAGGTATCAATATTATTTATTTTAATATAAATAATAAACTAGATCAATACATATTTTTAAATATCCCGCTGGTGGTGAAACGGCTCTTTAACAAAAAAGTAACTTTTACTAACCCAAAATAACTCTATAATAGAATTTTTTTCACGGTAAAAATAGGTAACATTTCACTAAATTATTAGTGTTATTTTAAAGGTATTTCTAAACTCTATTGTCCAACACCTTTACTCAGTCGGGAGCGTGTCTGCCAACTGAAATAATGAATCGTTGAGTGGAAAAAGGATAATATTCCATCTTCCCTAGTTTTCTGTAAAACGAAAAAAACTGCTTAGTGAAAAAACTATAAGTTTTATCGAAATGTTTACCATTAGGTAATTGCAGTTATATTCAATAAGTATTCAATTCTAAAATAGCAAAAGGAAGTTCTCATTAGTTTAATAATTATTAATAATTAAAGTTGTTGGAATGTTATCCTTTTCCCACTCAATGCTTCAACAGCAGGTAAATAAGCAACAAATATCCTTTTTATAACCAAACATATTTAATAGTGCGTCAAAAATTTAAAATAATACATTTTTTACTTGGTATATTTTATTTAAAACAATTCGCACCATCTGCTCACTACGACTGACAAAGTATTGGTTGACGATATGGAGACCCACAGGTTCAGTCAGTAACAATCTCTTGTACTCTGCTCTCATGTTTTCATAAACTCTATTATTTTATAAAGAGTCGCTTCTTGGTTATTTTGTATGTCGGCGGTCTTTCCCCCTAAAGTGTATTCTCTTTACTATAACAAAAGGTAGGATTTATATGGTGTTGTAAACATTATTTAATCGTAGTTTTACTGTAATTTTATTTTTTGTGTTGCAAAAACCAATAAAGGACTTGCTTTCAATATCTCGCCTTTAATTAGTTTAGTTCACATTTGAATTTGTCTTTCTACCGCATCCCACGTGCAACGACTGTGAGAATTAATGGTTCAATGTTATTATTATAAGTTTTACAAACTCACTGTTGAGTAGAAAAAAAAAGTTAACATTCCAGGAATCTTATCCTTTTCCACTCAACGAAACTTCAAGGCCGATTTTAAGCACGATACGAGAAAAAACAAACTTTTATTAATTTATTAAATGGCTTATAAAAAACTTACAAAATGGCTAACACAGTTTAATTTACCATATTTATGGAATGTTATCCTTTTTCCAATCACCGATTTAATTGGGGAAATATGGGTTTCCACTTTACACATTGCTGAATCAACGCTAAGCGACCAAGTGTTGTGTCTGTTTTAGAATTAAGTTTATATGTTCTTTAATGTTATAATCAGCTGGTTCAGAAAGTGTACGTTAAATATCTTAAGTAAATAAATAGCTATATATATGTATTTATTTATTTATTAAAGATGACAGTTTTATAGCACATGACTTGATATTTTTACTCTAGGAAACAGTGGAATTGTTGAGACAAGTGAAATAGTTTGGCCGTATTTTTAAATACATCAGCTGTAAACCAAAATTTATTTTCAGACTAAAATATAAACAATAAGTTAATCCCAATTTTGATGCACTGAAATGAATATTGCAAGAAACCTCACTCCAGTAAGTTTTCTGGTTGAAGTATAATCTTGTATTTAATTTCCCGGCTAATCGTCCTTGAGATGGATCTTAAGGACTTTCATCTGATAATTGGACTGTAAATAAGCGAATAGTCTGGATTGGTAGTATAGTAAGACGCGAAATACGTGAAAATATCCTCTTTGTTTTTTTATCACCGCGTCTTACTGCCTGTTCAAGTAATATTCATATATGATAATTACTCTAATGGGGTAGGAATGAGGATGGAAGCATTTTAGAGGTAATCTACCCTCATTTACGTGGCAGGAGAGTTGGTAGCCATTTAGTGAAAATCACCCTCAGTGGCCGCGACCAGAATTCGAACCTCGAACTCCCCGTCATCAGCAGGCCAGTCTAACAGAAGAATGACACTTTAAACCGTTTATACGCTGAAGCGGGTGTAAAAATGTCCTCCTATCTTCAACTTCTCTGAACCAAGATTCTGAGAGAAGGTCTTGGACGACCACGAAATGACCAGAGAGAAAGTCTGGTCGGCGTTTCTTCTGAAAGTCCGCGAGTAAATCTTATTGTAACCACATTACGACGGTGGTGGTGGGTGACAGGCAACATGTGTGTGTGTGTGTGTGTGTGTGTGTGCGCGCTGGCAACGTGTGTAGAAGATGTTTCTCTTGCTGACTTTGTAAGGCTGCCAAAATTTCAAGTCGTGGATACCATTCACAGTGGTGACAACAAGCAGAGAACTGTCACATATACCGTGTGTGTTCTGAGAAGTATCTTGGTGGTCTAATCTATACACCATGGTAAGCTAGAAGTTAAATGATAATTTGTGTTTAAGTTTTAACTTCCAACACTTGGATATCAGTCACCGTGGTGACAACAAGCAGAGAGCTGTCACACTTTGTGTCTCTAGAAGTTTCATAGTAGTCTAGGGTATACATAATGGGATGGTATATTAGAAACTAGTACAGTGAAACGTTGTCGATCCGGCCCTCCTTGATCCGGATTTTCGTTTCATCCAGACTGAAATTTTTCACTAAATATTTTTTTTGTAACATATTTTTATGGGTACAACAAAAACTTATTCATTATTTCATGGGTAAATAGTCCTTGTAACATATTTCAACTGTTTTATAATTTGTTATTGTGAGGCTAAATGATAAATTGTAGTGTTATTTGGTTTTAATGCATTTTATTATAATTTCCTAACTGTCCGGATTTTCGCTAATCCGGGTGACACCAGATCCCAGTTATTCTGGATAAACGAGGTGTTACTGTATGTTCTTATGGAGTTTTTCCTAAACTTTCACCAGTAATGGGCAGTACCTCAGGTGGGGTCATACCCCAGCCAAAGTACCCCTTCCAGTACTTTATAAAAAAAAGGAAAAAATATTTGTTATCTTATAAAGAATAAACTATCCCTAAATTTTTGATAAGGCTTGAGCTAAACAAAGCCGTGACAGAAGGAATGAAAGGGTTATTCTATCATTAATTATTAAACGTATTTACCATTTATGCCATTTCCTGATAACTTATACGGCTTAAAAATTGTATATAGGTTCAAACTACTATAATAACACTAAACAAAAATTATCTTTTTAATTATTTTTCTTTTTTGGAAGAAGAAGGAAGGCGAGGCAGATAATTAGGGGAACCGCAAATGTTTGACTTGGATTCCACGTCTGCTAAGGGTGGCCCTGCCACTAATTCATAACGATAATTAAGTGTATCGCCATACTTCCACTATGGTATGAGTCGTCATCTTAATACCTTCTAGCCTTACACATGGTATGAATCGTCATCTTAATACCTTCTAGCCTTAGACATGGTATGAGTCGTCATCTTAATACCGTTTAGCTTTACACATGGTATATGTCGTGGGGTCTGAGTAGGCCCTAACCTAACACATGGTATATAGCTTGTCGGCTGTCGTGTCTAGCATGCGTCGTCGTTAGCAGCAGTTAAATATAGAGAGAGAGTGGCGTGAAAGTGTAGACATCATGTATCACTTCAAACAAATTGGAACAGAAATTATATTAGTGTAACCTACAAGCTGTTTTGACTCCCCATCCTCCTCTCCCCATTCTAAACCCCCCCCCAAGAAAGGCACCCACCAACGATTCGTGCGAAAACTAGTTAATTATTTTTTTATGTCACTTTAAGTATATACTTTATAATTTTCTTTTCCTTGAATAATTCGTTTCACGTATGCTCCCTTTTTACTCTCGTAAAGGTTTCGGAGCAATGAAAAGCGATCATAAATAACTCTCTAACAAGATGTCTTCAATGCTACTTTGTGGTCTTACAAGGGGAAACAAGTAGTTGGCTACTTGTAAACGTCTGAAACGTGTTAGTAAAGGTCAGAGGTACAACACCTAATGCTTTGGGGATAAAATTTTAACTTTCATTCCTCCCCCTTTAATATTTTACTCCCTCGTATCGGTGGTCCAATTGTCTAAGGTGTCATTGTCACCGTAGACTGGATTTCCATTGACGGGGACGGGGAAGTTGGATTTAGAATACCAGTCGGATGTATCGAGGGTGGTTTTCCACTCTTTTTACGACGAAAATGGGGATACACGTTTTCTAAATTCCACCTTACTCATCCGTACTCCACTAGCGTAGATAATATAGACGCGTATGACCCAAACGTGTAGTAATACGGGGTTAAAAATACAATTTTTTTTCACCCCAATACACCTCATAAAGAGTGATACAGTCCCATTTTCATTAAGAGCTAGAAAAGCTAATCAATCTACTTTCACGTATTCATAGGTCCAGTCATGCGATATTAAGCTGTCAGTATTGATATATAATATCAACATCTATAAAATAACAATAACAACACAGGAATACCCCATACTTACGACAGGCAGAAGTAATCGATTAGCTTATAAAACCAATGAGCCAAATTATTCATTAAATTGTTCCAGCCCTATTTGATGGCGTCCCCATTATGTAAATAAATCCCCTCTAGTTTCTTGTAACAGAGTGTGGGATAAAAACTGGGAACAAAAACTCGTGTAATAACAAGATTACAGGATACCGCGAACAACGACAGAAAAAAAAAGACCTGTGGCCTACGAAATAATGTAAACTGGGAATGGAATTTTTAAATGAAAGAACAGACGTTTGATGTACACGAACCTCATAAAAAGTTCACACTATTTTCTTGTTTATAAGTATATGAATATATGAGTTATGTGTTCTCCAACTGTAGGTATAATCACTTTCAATATAAAATTGGCCCATGATCTAGAACCGTGCTCCACAACCTTTTTTCAAATTCACGGTATACTTAAGCCTAACACTTTTGCGGCATACCAGGGTATACGAACCATGGCAGCAGAAAATGGATTACGTATCCAGTCTAACGGTTGTAAGGTAAATCATTGATATGAAAGTATATAATAGTTGTTTCCTGGAGTAACTTCAAATATTACAAAATTAAAGGTTGAAGCTATATTTTATTTGTGCCCGCTTCTTTAACATTTGGAAATATTTATTTCAAACAATTAGTAATTGGTGTATCCCATACTCCTAACTCCTTGCGAAAGATTTTAATTCTGTCAGATATATTAAAAATGTTAGTAATTAAGAAATGTGGATGGTTCGCTGCTGCCGCTTGTTCCAGATTGATTCGTATTCTTATTGAACAGCGACATGTGGCTTTCGCACTTGCGGTACACCATTTAGATGATTAATTCATGTGTGACCCGTTTCGATGGACGCATAGTCTAACGTGCTATTCACTCAGAAGACTAGACTGCAGATGAGGGGGAGATCGAGATTTGAATCTAGGTCAAGTGTATTGAGGGTGGTTTTTCCAAAATGGTTTTCCACTCTCTGTCCACACAAATGTGGGCACGCTTCCTCTAAATACAACCTTTATAATCCCAAAGACAATTAGCGTAATTAATACATAAGCGTATAACCCGAATGGGAAGTAAGACAGGGTGCTAAAAAAATCTGTTGTGTAAAATACCTATTTTAAATTACTTGTCTGACTCAATAAAAGTGAATTATCTACTCTATGGTTTACATGTGAAATGTGTGAATTTTCATTAATGTTGTACCTTTTTATAAATAAAACAAATTTATCTTCACACCAGCGGGGACGTGGCCTCGTCTTGTCGGGTTAGGGGAGTGAATGCTACTGGGTATATTAAGGTTATTTTCCGTAAACAGTTTTCACTCTCCCTGCACGCCAATGACAGTACCTTTCCTCCGAGAATTCTACCTTCCTAGTCTCTACTCCATTAGAGTAAAGCGGGGAATAACCCAGCTTGTTTGTCAGACTCAGAGAAAGAAAGAAAGAAAACTTTAGTTGATTGATTTTTAGCAAAAAAATACTTGCGAATAAAATGACATAACTATTTTTACTAAATTATATCAAGAATGTTATTAGTAAAGTTACAACTATTCACATTTTTTTACGACTTTCAAAATACGATACCAAATGTAGTTTCAACAATAAAAAAATAAACTTTTCTAACTATATTTTGTAGTAAGGATACGTCATACTAAAAGTATAATATTCAGAAAATATATTTTACAACAACAAAAAGCTTTACGTAAAAGTTTTGAAACGTGAAAACTATTGGAGTTTTGAAGTTTTTCCGTTTCTTTACATGGATATAGGGACAAGTTGAGTGACCCATTAGGGAAAAAAAAAAGTATATTTCCCTTAGACTCTGAGAGACTACTTTTGCACTTTCGATTGTGAATTTCCTTTTTAAAACATGTTTTTTCGGTTTTTTGTTTTTTCATGTCGTATTATAATATTTTTTAAGCCATAGTTTTACATAATTTTAAATTTGTATTACTGTTATGTTCATAAGTATATATTACACAGGTAGTAATTTTTAGTGCTTACATGATTGAAGATGGAGGTAACTTATTGGATTATTGGAATTCAGTAGATTTGAAACACAATTATTCGAATAATGCTCTGACTCAAAATTAGGAAAAATTTAGAGGAAAGCAAGTATTATGTTCACTGTCTGCTTATCTTAGAACAATTCAAAAACTAACCAATCATAAAGCCCATAAGCCATCAATTTACCACTTATCTGAATGTGGATTCATATAAAGCATTTATTTTTAATTAGAGGTATTCAACAAGAGGGTTCTGAAATGACTGATTTTATCAGCACAAAATTTACATAATTTACAAAATTTACATTATTTCTTGAATAGACACAATACCCAGCACCCAGGTGATAATTAATCCCTGTGAACCCATGCACATTTCACCAATTGTATATTTATTGATCATGCTGGGAATCGAACATTGGGCCCTTAGCTTAGTAGCCAGACACGCTACCGACTAAGTTAGGGAATAATAAAAAAAACATGTTAACGTTTAGGTAGGTCTACATTATTATTTTTTTTGCATCATAAATAATGAATGCCACATTACAGTCCTACACGTTGATGTGGGAAAGTTACATACTTGCGCTTTACGTATTATTTAATATTCGAATTAGAGAGATTGTGATAAAATGAAGATTTGGATTATTACAACATTATTTTTACCCATCTTTACAAAATACATTATTAGTAAAAGGATTTAAATTGTTTTTTTTATGTCAGTAAAATATTAAAGTCATCGAGTCCACAGGTTGAACCTACTTTCAATCAATCGCTAGTGTTTCAAAAGAAGTCCCCGTGGTCAAGTCGAGATATATATATATATATATAATCTAAAGATCAGGAGTTCTCTGGTTCGTTCATATAATTTAGAATCTATATATGAAGGGTACAGAGGAAATAAGGATAAAGTCCATTTTCAGCTGAAACTTAGTAAGTGCTGCCATCTGTTATATAATTATGAGACCTTTCTAAGGCACTTTATATTATTATTATTATAATCACCGCGTCTTACTACCCGTTCGGGTTACACGCACTTACGCTAATGTGTAATGGTAGGGTGATTGTGAGATGGAATGAAGTACCTAAAGTTTAACGTGGAATCCGAACCACGGTGGAGGCCTGGTTTTCCCCACATCATGCACTTTATATTATGCTCAAAAGAGGTTTCTGTAATATTTTGATTAATTAAAAAAAAAAAAGTATTTGCTGAGGTCCTTATGGGGTTTGAGATTTAAAAGCGGCTGTCCTAGAAAATGCGTGTGATGCGATTTTTCCACTTTTGTCCCTGTACCCTTTGAATAGTGTCGTCCTGGTACATGAATGATAAACATTTAGTTCTATCATGGAATGTTTAATATTGGAAGTACTTCCTAAGTTAGTTTGTAACTAATGGTATAATATAGGTCATACACTCTCAGCAGCAGAGTGGTGTTAGGGAACGAATGCTTTGGTTGCTTTTTCTCTTTTGTTATTTGTTCGGAATTTTTAATATTGGTTTATTCTATATTTATTTATAAGTTCTTTAGTGTAATTACCAAAAAATGTGTGTTTACATTTATTCTTATTTTATCTTTTTCCCTTAGGTAATTTTTTTTTGCAGCTTGACTAAAAACTTTTTGAATTTTTTCCCCCCTTAGAGTTCCTGTGCTTTTAATGCACTTTTTAAAATTTGAAATCTAAAGTTTTGTATTTAAAACTAAATTTTGGATATTGTGATATCTTCAGACCAAGAAAATAGTCTTAAAATCTTCTCACTAAGGGGTGTTTGTAGCTTCAAAAACTTTTGACTTCATTGCGAGAAAAAAAATTGCTTCACCAATTATTACCAAATAAAAAAAATTGACTACTAGAATTCTCAATTTTATTTAATTATTGCCATTCTAAGTTCTTATATACACTACACATTAATATTACTATATACATGATTTTTGATCGAATAGTCTAAGGCGTAACTCTAGCAATAGACTGGACTGCTTATGATGAATATAACGGGGTTAAAATCCTGGTTGTCTGGTTTTTCGTAAATAGTTTTCCACTCTATCTCTCCACACAACTTTCTCAAAATTCAATTTACCTCATACCAAATACATTAGAGTAAAGAGTACATAATTTTCTTATGCGTATAACCCGAACTGGTAGTAAAAAATGGTGCAAAATAAATACTTTTTTTTAAAATGAGCGTATATTATGTCATGAAAACGACTTATTTAAGAAAAAATTCGATTAGCGCGTTTGTTTTAAACCCGCGCAGAGACATTCGGAACGAATGATTCACCTTAGTCGAGGAATTATCGTTAAAAACGTAGACAAGTGTCAACATTTATCAGGACAGAGTGTCCTGGCAACCAGCTGGACGCAAGCTACTCCTAGTTTGTTGCAAAGGCGAGATATTATTAGGCCACACTGTATACAATATGACAAACACCCGAAACGAAGCAAAAGATCTTATGAAACACATTTAAAAAGTACACCAACAAGGGATGTAGGAGGCGGGTGAGAGGAAGAATTATGATACAATAAAAAACGTTGTTTTGTTGACATTAGCTCACCAGTTTTTGCCCAATTCCAAAAAATAGGGAGAGGATAGTGTGTTGTAAAAAGCTGTGTAGTGGTGTACAACTAAGGCGGTGAGACATAAGTCTTTTTATTCATATTTTTACTACGTGTATGTGCTTGCTTACATGAGAATTCTCCTCATCAAATGGTCGGTGGCTTTGTTTGATATTTGAATATACACAATATATGAAGTTACTTTTATATTCATTTCGTTAGCCAACAACGGACCAAACGACATTATATCAAGCTTCTTGCTTAAATTATCTATACCAGTGGTTCTTAATATATTTTTCATAATTATCTGACAAAGTCCATCGACCCCCTCTCCCTAAACATAGACATAAATACACTCACATAAAGTTTTTGATACTATTTACTTTATTGCAGTGGAAATTTATTACAGTCAGATGCACAATGAATAAAAACAAATTCTACAACGAATTATATCTCTCACTTTCCCATTTTATGAAAAAATTAATTTGTAAATTCCTCAATAGTAGTGAAATAAATACAAATTGAGAATCTAAGAAACTTTAATTTTATTCAAAAGTAAAAGGCTACTGTTGTTTTGCTTGAACAAGAAGTTGAAATTGTGAAATAGTTTTCGTCGTGTCATCTTTTATTTCCAATCTATTTTAAATCTTGGTTTTGATCGCAACGAGTGCTGAAAGCCCTGCCAAACAAGAAACTGTATAATTTAATCCAAGCTTTGGTCTACATTTGGGATATTTTTTTGCACTCGATACACGGACCCCCTGAAGTCCATCTATGCACATCTAGGGGGGTAAACCACAGTTTAAGGAACCCTTGTATAGATAGTACATTTATTATTATTATTAATAATAATAATAATATTTAGCACCGCGTCTTACTACCCGTTCGGGTTATACGCTTTAAGTACTAATTACTCTAATGGATTAGGAATTGGGGAGGTTTAATTAGAGGAAGTGAACCCGCAATTATTATTATTAGCACCGCGTCTTACTACCCGTTCGGGTTATACGCACTTACGCTCATGTGTTATGATAGGGTGATTATGAGATGAAATGGAGGACCTACAGTTTAGCGTGGAATCCGAACCACGGTGGAGGCCTGGCATTCCCCACATTCACAAAGATGTCTTGTCAGAGGTGAAGGAAGGGTTTGTTAATCAGCTAAATCTGTGCCGGGACCGAGGATTGAACCCCGGCCGACAGCACAGAAGTCTGACACCTTACCCCTAGACCGCCAGGTCACCCAGAGTACATTAGCCCCATGGCTTCTTTGGTGCTGACTGACAGCTCACAGCTGACTTTTGACCGTCAACATTTAGGTATATACCTAAATTTTCACTGTCAGAAGTGATGGCTGCTAAACACATGTTTTTGCGGATCATTTGGTTCGGCGTAGGGATACATAATTTGCTCTGGTAACTTTATCAAAGCTGTCAGTCAGCACCAAAGAAGTCATGTGGCTACTGTACATTAATTGACCTAAAGATTAACACCTACTCAGACTGGTGATCGCGTGGTATAGGGCATCAAGTTTGCGATGATACCGTTTTTTTAATCACTGTGTCTTTTTACCCGCTCAGGTAGTAAGCATATGTAGATTTATATTTACGCTAATGTGTTAGGATGAGAAAGGTTGAATTTCAAGTAAATGTACCTGCACTTGCTTGAAAGTAAAGTGGAAAACCATTTAGGAAATAAACCTCAGCACACTCGACCAGGATACGAACTACAGCCTTCCCATCATTGACAGCCCAGCGTATTGCGAGTGTAACGCCCTTGACTAGGGGTTGGAAGCCTTTTTGATGTCACGGGGCCGTATGAGCTTTAATAATTGTTGAGCCAGCTTAGAAAAAGAATTCAACTTTTTCGTAGTTATTAATCTATTTTTATGAGAATACTTTTTTTTTCTTGCTAAATCTTTTACGACCCTGATAAAATTCTATCCATTCCAACTCAATAAACCCTATCCTTATATTACTCTTAATCTATCCAGTCCTTTTCATTGAATTAGTTCTATTCAGTCCACCTTATTACACCCTATCCCTATATTGAATTAGTTATATCCAGTCCAACTCAATACACCCTATCCTTATATTACTCTTATTCTATCGAGTCCTCTTCACTGAATTAGTTCTATCCAGTCCAACTCAATACACCCTATCCATATCTTGAATTAGTTCTAGCCAGTCCAACTCATTACACAATATCCCTATCTTGAATTAGTTCTATCCAGTCCAACTCAACACACCCTATTCCTATCTTTGTCTGGTCACATCCAGTGAAACTATTGTTTGGTATATTATGATATTCATATTCTTTGACAACAGACGAGATGATAACAATCGCTGACCGCGGAATAACTTGCATTTCCAGACTGTATTATTTTCATAATTTCTACTATAATACGTTATTTTTAGTTAAAATTGTTCCTAAATGTTTTAGCTCATGATCTCTACTAAATGATATGTTATTAACAGTAACAGTATTTATATCTATATATCATAAAATGAAGAATTTGTTTGTCTGTCTGTCATGAGCATTGTACGATATCTATCTTATTCAAAGATTTTAAATTTTAAAAACTAGTAGATTCTGTGCACGCACATGTTCACCTCAAAGCAGGAATTTTTAAAATTTCAATAAGATTTTTTCTAAATTAATTAAAAAACGGGGTCGGGCCAATGGAAACCTAGGGCTTAAAGGCACTAACTTTATAAGTTACCGCACGCTAACCTATCATTAAACTAAAAACATTTCTTCCGGGCAGCGCCGGTTACTTCAGTTAGTAATTAATAAATATATATTGTTTATTTCGACCTATTCTGTGGTTTAGTGGCCAGAGTTCCTGACTACAGACACAGAGGTCTCTGGTTTGATCCCCGGTGCTTCAAGATTTTTTGTGAAGCAGTAGGTCTGGAACGGGGTTAAGCTCCGCGCCATGGAGTGTATAATATAAAGTTGTTGATTTTTTACAATTAAAAACATGTAATTATTTTTATTTTTTTCTGGTTGTTCCATATAATTAGAGTTGTATACAGATCAAGATGGGCCCATTCTCATATAGCTCGGATTATCAAGACAACTGTATTGCGCTTAGTTCGTTCTGCTAGTGACTGGTGACTGCGAGAGACTCAAAATGAACTGACGGAGGTTACCTCTTCTTTGAACTGTCTGAACACAATGTGGCTGCACCTTGCACTAATGTGAGTCGTCATAAAGATATTATTAATAAACTTTTGTTTACTAGATAACACACGCTCCTCAATACCGCTTCTTTTTTGTGTCTGATAAAGTGTTTACAGTCAGACATAACACGTAACCGACGCGAGAAATATTCAAACACATCAGCATCACTTTCAATAAACCACAGATTTATGAGTTCATAATCAGGTTAGAGGAAAAAGAGGAGACAGACAAAATAAATGGAATGACTCACTTTTTTATTTTAGATAAAAGAAACATATGGTCCTATTTATTATGTAAATCACTCCCTAGAAAACCATTTCTAACACAAAAAAGAGCTCTTTTGGAGGAAAAAAATAATCAAATATTAGTCATCAGGCTACCCTTAAATTAGCTTATCCATGACAAACAAGTATACATATTTATTTATCATCTACAGCACTTCCCATTTCAATCAAGAACAAAATAATTATTTTTGAGAAATTTCAATTTTTCCTAAATTAGTCAAATAAAAGCTATCCTTAAACTAACTTATCTCCGAAACACAAGTATGTATTCATCTTTATCATGTAAGGTACTCCTCAGATATTAATTTTTGATAAAATCTTTATAACCATTTTCTAAAAATTTATAATCATCAAAAAAGATTTATCTTAAAGCTATCATCTAATCATAAAGCATGAACAAAATACATCAAATAGTTTCTTATAGTTCTGTACATTTTTCCATGGACGTCATGCACCCCTATTTGCATTGAGGTATCATGTGAACTCAATTAGGAAAACTCAACATATTGGGACCGGTATTTGAACCCCAAACTCCTCACCAAAAGCAAATCATACTAGACTATACTGACGTTTAATCTTCACAACCCCTAAGTGGGGAATTATCTATATAATTAAAAAAATGACGTGATGATCTAAGATAATATTCCTGGAGAAATATCATGATAATTTTCTTAATTTAGTAATAATAGTAATAATAATAATTAAAGCTTATTTATGGAAAATGTGCCTTAACATTTTAAATTTAAATATGTTTAAACGGGAAACCATAATTTAAGGAAATTACAATTTCTTTCTACAGCAATTTCTTGAGTTCTACCAAACAAATGTTCAGTACCAAAGCCATAATATTATATATATATATATATATATATATATAACTTGAGTCTATGCATGCATAGATTTTTTTAAGACAGGTCTCTCCATGTTATAATAAAATTCTATTGAGGTCTCTAAAAACAGTTTCAAGCTGTAACTTTGCACAATAAACACAAAACGTTTAAACTTACGCCTTTGATGTATTACAAACCCTGTAACTTGGACGAGCAAGCAAGTTGACTTAGACGATTTATCGGCTGAGTACGACTCGTTTACTTTTAAACTAAATAAATAAGTGACCAACCCCTCTAAGAATAAAACCAAATACCCTCTTTCTGTCAGCCAAGCGTGGAAGCAAACACACTCTTTGTGATACAGGCCTATTTAAACATGCAATGTAAGCAAATTAAGGGTACCCGCTCACTATCTGACCTGATCGCATGAGCCGACTTGTAGCTGCGGCCAAAAGACACAGCGACTTGCTCCGCGACCATGTGTAGCGACCAGGTCAGGTCAGCCATTTCTTTATCACTCAAAATATGAACACGTGACAAGTAGCCAAATTTGTTACGTTTTGAGAAGACGACTAAACAGAAGGAAGAATAGATTTTGGGTAACCTATATCCTATGTTACAAATGCGCGATGACACTGAGATTTTTTTTTTACTACACAAGGATGCCTATATATTCTTTTGATGAACTCTTGCTTTCATTATAAAATATTATTGTATGTTTGAAAACCACGCTATCTGCACAAAAAAGTGAAAAACAAATGACTGACCGCTCTTGTTTCAATTGCTAGTGCGCTACCTGACTCTATTCTTGTGTAAGCAGCCGGTCGCCTACACACCTCCCTGTATCCAGCGACTGACCGTTGCAGTAGAGTGCGCGCTGTCCCACTAACCATAAGTATTTTCAATGGACTTGGGTAACCAGGTAAGAGTTTTTTCAGTTTTCATAGAAAACTATTTTTAAACAAAATAAGAAAAATATTGCTTCAGTAGTCACATAGTTTAATTTTCTTCACATGTGATATCAACAGTTAATTTTTGTCACGAGCATAGTGGAATTATATGAGAAACTGTTTAAATGACGAGGAAAAGTAATTAAATTCCTGAACACCCTTGACAGATATTCATCAACTGTTGATATCACCTTGGGGAAACAAAATTAAACACTATATTTCAGATGGATTTGATATATTTCGCAAAAAAAAAATTGGTTTGCTATAAAAACTGCAAAAACACTTCCTTTAACTCGCCACTCCTCCCATCCCACCTTATCGCCACGCGCTAACCTACCTCTTTCATTCCCAAGAGACACCCTATTTTTTTTTAAAGCCATGTCAAGTCACAGACTCCCTCCCACTCTCAATTCACCCCTCCTTATTTTTCCTTTTCATAATCTTCACACCATGCAGATTGAAAACATCCACGCGACAACACCCATGGGTTTGAAACCCGGCGAGGTGTGAAATCACCCTCTATCCAACCACCAATTCGACACCCCTACTATGTTGACAAGCGCACAGAACTGATTTCCTCCCTTTGCCTCGAAAATCTCACCCCTTCAATTGCTTTCCAATTGAATCCTTGTCTAGAACAACGTTGTAAGTTACAACTCAACAATTCTTGGCCGTATTGGCTGTAAAAAAACAAAATGCCCAACAATAAACTAATATTTTTTATTTTCGACATTTCGACATTATACATTTTTCTGTATGTTGAGCGCTGGAAAGGGAATTATTCTGATGAGCGAGAAAAATTGAATTCAAGATTTTGATAAATGTGACGTTTCTTGATCCCCTGAAACCGAAAACCTAATTTTCGAAATTCCGTACATATATCTGTGTGTCTGTATCGTGGCCTAGACCCGAAAATGTTTTATCGATTTGGCTAAAAATTGGCACAGTATCTAAGGTTTTCATAAGGTCCCCCTTAAGGTTTATTGTAATTTGATATCCAACCCTAAAACTAAGAGAAAAGGGAAAAAAGAGGATACATCAGTTTTATCTAAACTGGCTCTAATTATTTTGATTAAATTTCGTATCTGGACAATGTTTAATATTACAGACAAAATTAAAGCTCTTATTTTCCCATCAAAATTACATTGAGCGTACTTTACATTCGCGGAAATTTTCAATTTTGGTCCTATCGCCCCAACTATTTGAAATACGAAATAACTTATTGTTGTAAAATTGTAGTATACCCTACTATTAAAAATAAAGATCTTTTATTTGAAATATATTTTAATAAAACCAATATTTTTCTGAACAATGGTATAAGAGTATGTATTTTCTTTCTCGCTACCTTACAGGTAAAGAAAGTATTGTAATCGTCAAAAAAATCGAAATCAAGATTTTTATGAATGTCGGCGTTTTATGACCCCCGCCCCAACCTTAAAAAGTGATTTTTCCATTGCCATCTGTCTGTGTTTCTGTTTAACCCTAAAATTGAGAGTGATTTAATAAAGGGCTAAATGAGAAAAAAATCGATTTTCTTAAAATTGGTTCTAACGATTTTGATTAAAATTCGTATCCAGGCGTTGATTAAGATTATAAATAAAATTAATATTTTCATTTTCCATGAGAATGAATTTTAGGTTACCTTACAGAAGTGGAAATTTCCGTATCTCCACAATTATTTGAGATATTAAATAAATTATCATTTTAAACTGTATTATCATTAAAAAAACTTTTATTTCAAATATGTCTTTATAAAGACAATAATTTCTGAGATATTGGCAAATATATTAATACAATTATTGTGTGAGCTTTAGTTGTATAAAGATATTACTTAAGTTTGAACGCAATAATTCTCTGATGCCATAGAGTAAGTAAATAGGCCCCCAAGTAAGTCTCTCAAAAAGATGATGTTCTTTTTCCTTTGACCTAAATAGGAGAAATGTTAGTACAGAAATGATCCATCTCCATCATTTTAGACTCAATAGTCAATATCTCAAATTTTTTGGGTCTAAATTTATAAATGAGGATTTTTTTTAATGCGATAACTATAAAATGTGCAACCGCTAATAAAATGTCAAATATTTTAACTGGAAGTCAAAATTTGAATAGGAAGTGTTGACCCTTGGGGACCCAATATCGGTATTTTATATTGGTCCAAATATGCAAATGAGAACTTAAGTTATTTAAAAATAAAATTATAAAATTGGTAACCGAGAGTCAAATATGTTTTACATAAGTATAGCGCAATTTTTGTTCGGATTTGCTTGTGTATATTATTTCGTTTCACATGTATTATGAGTTTTGAGTAAATATCTACATTTTTAAACAATGGAGGGAGCAAGTCCGTGCGGAGTTTCGTACCATTTATTTTGTAGTTAAGTTTTCGGAATTTGGTAGTTGATTGTAATGCTCTTTGGTAAACAGAAATGTTATTTTATTCAAAGGAAAAGTACCAACCAAGTTGTTTCATCATGAACTGATGGTTACCGTACTGGTATGAATAGAAGAAAACATAACATACAAATATACAATATACAATTATATAATATAAAAAGCTTTCTATATGTGTTCCTCTATGATCATATTCAATTTATAACACACGTATCCAATAATTAAGTTAGTTCTGAATATTTTTTATTTTTGGAACTATCTATAGTAGTTTCGTAAGGGAATTTTTGATACAGAAGATACATAATGATGTAAATAAAGATTTTAAAAAAATCAAATATCAGAATAAAAAATATCTAAAATGTCCTTTTTTAAATTTCTTTACACCTTTCTATTTATATAGATGTACGTGCATACATACTTAAGGTGGAAGACTTTTTTTCTATTTTTTTTTTT
>CABFVX010002409.1:68794-115954 GCA_902151425.1 Timema shepardi
TATACGCACTTACGCTAATGTGTAATGGTAGGGTGATTGTGAGATAAAATGAAGGACCTACAGTTTAACGTGGAATCTGAACCACGGTGGAGGCCTGGCATTCCTCAAATTCAAAAGATGTCTTGTCAGAGGTGAAGGAAGGGTTTGGTTACCGCTATCTTCATGATATATATTCAACAGCTGTTGATATCACCATGCGAAGAAAATATAGTCTATGTTTCTACTGGAGCCATAATTGATTTATTTTGGCAACAACAAAAAATATATTATTACTATATAAAGTACAAAAGCACTGCCCTTATCTAGCGTTCCCTATACTACCACCTTAATGGGTAGATTTAAACAAATAAAAGTGGTGCTATGTGATAATCCAAAAACCTAACTTCCTTTGTTCTCACTTAAGTTCAATTCAAGAAGATAGTCAAATGATGTTTAGTCAGAAACATCAGTTGGCTACATCGCACTCACTGGAAGCTGCTAAGCCGACAACGTTTACTTACTGATGTCACGTCCACGCCTTTTCCGGACAGGAGAAGGGGTTGGGGGTACTTTGTGAACGAGGGGTGTAGGGTGAGGGCAAGCGAGGAAGACACACAAACTAAAAAAAAAAGTGAACAAATTGGTGTTTAGTGGTCGGGTTGTAAATGCGGCGACAGGGGGTGTGAACCCAAGTTGAAATTAATTACTTCACAAGAGAGTGGGGAGAGGATTTATTATCACCTCGCGAGTTCGTCATGCTTTGATCTGTTGCGAGTACTCTGTGTGTACTATACATGGGGGTGGGGAGTCGAGCCGGTTCTAGTGTGGGGCTCAAGTGGGAAGACCCTTTGGATACTGTATAGTGTGGCTATCACACGAGAAGAGAAATATTTTTTTTTATGGATTTCGAAGAACCAAGAGAAGAAAATAGGAGGAAAGGTCACATGGTTTCTAGTGTGGGGCTCAAGTGGGAAGACCCTTTGGATACTGTATAGTGTGGCTATTACACGAGAAGAGAATTTTTTTAAATGGATTTCGAAGAACCAAGAGAAGAAAATAGGGAGGAAGGTCACATGGTTTCTAGTGTGGGGCTCAAGTAAGAAGACCCTTAGGATCCGTATAGTGTGACTATCACACGAGAAGAGAAAGATGAGATTTTATCCATTGAAAAACAAAACAAAATTAAAATAATCTTAAATACTAGTCGAATCAATGGTACTTATTGTAGGATAAGATGTCAGTCTCGTCTTATGTGGTGTCGGTTAAGAGGATGTTCAAATCCAAGAAGGGTATACTGAAGGGGTTCTTCTTAAATGGTTTTCCACTTTCTCTCCAAGTGAATACTGGTACGTTAACATCCTATCTAAATTTGGTCTTTTTCATCCTCTTTCCGGATGGTGCACACAAATTTAAAAAAATATATGTTTAGTGAAATAAAAACAAATCTTGTTCTGTTACTGTAAGTGGCCTAGTTGCAATTTTACATTATTACATTTAAAACAAAAATATCTTATCATCCTTACTACTAACACAACTAAAAAAAAAATTCCAACAGAAAACCAATAAACAATTTTAGTTAGAGCTGACAATTACGAAAATAATTTTTTATAGACTAAGTGTGATGCATATTTATAATTTAGTAATTAATCATAAATAAATGATTTATCAAAAATATTTAATTAGGTTCAATAATATTAACAATTTAAAAAGTAAATATGAGATGCATTTTTTAATAACCACTTTTAGACTTAGTTTTAATGATATCTTTTTAAAAGCTACGTCTTACTACCCGTTCGGGCTATAAGCCTATATAATACTTGCTCTAATGAGCTAGAGATTAGGAAGGTTTAATTTAGAGTAGATGAGCCCACATTTGCGTGGAGGGAGAGTAGAAAACCACCCTCAGTGTAATCAACCGGGATCGAACTTTGATCTACCTGTCTTCAGCAGTATAGTCTATGGCGAGAGTAGCACGTTAAACCATACGGCCACCAAAATTGGTTTAAAAAATACTACTACTAATAAAAATAATGACAGTAATAATATTATGTAATTACTAGCAGAGTAAATTTAGAAGAACGGTTAGTGTAACTGACTCTGTCTTGGAGACTAGTTCAATCACACATAGATTTATTTTTATTTTTGCTTAATAGCGCTTTGGCTGTCTAAGTTCACTGACAAAATGGATGGACCTGTCGTGAGACAGAACACCTAGTAATAATGTTGTTACTATAAACCACCCTCTAAGTTTTGTTTCCAATACATTGATTAAATTGTATATTATTTTCCTAATAATAATTATTCTCTCTTTCTATCACATCAAACTACACAATAATAATATGTATTATTATTATTATTATTATTATTATTATTATTAAGTACCGTTGGATGATCAATGAAAACATAATAGGCTTATAATATAGTCATAATAATTATTATATTGTACGGTAATATATTGAAATATACATTACTAATATTTGAAGACTACATTGCAATGTTCTTTTTGTATTCAACATTTTTAATAACACACTTTCTTACAAATATTCATCCTTGAACATTATATCAATTATAGTTCTATAAATTCATTTTTATCAATTAATAGAAATAATTATATTCGATCTAATATGAAAATATTACGAATTTATTTAATTAACACTATATTTTGCAGTAAATGTTTACGTGGTGTAAAGTCCTTCTGTCTCTCTATCAGACACCCGAGCGAAATCTTCTCGAAGTACAAGAGGAGGGGGGGGGGAGGTAGAAACGAGGAACAATTACATCCCGTTACTAAAGGGATATTATAAACGCGAGATCTTCATGAATAACCTTGTTTGAAAACGGTAGATGAGGACACTCGTCTAATAATTGTCTAGTAGTTATGACTTGCATCTTAAAATTATTATTAATCACCGAATTTAAGTCGGGTCCATTATAATTCCTCACGGGTCACTAGATTGGATCAATCTTGATACAATAACAATTTAATCATCCTGGTTCCTTAATAAGTGAAACAGCAACACGTGTGATATAAGATCGGGAATTCATCCGTTAATGACAGCAGTAACGCTGGATAAATACTTCATTAAAAAACATAAGTGGTTTCAATTATAGAATAACCCCCTTCGGTGGCCACGTGGTCTAACATGCCACTCTCCCAGTGTACCAGGCAGACGATGACAGGGATATAAAGGTTCGAATCTCGTTCGGATGTACTGAGGGTGGTTTTCCAAAATGGTTTCCCACTTTCTCTCTGCATGCAAATGCGGGTATATTTCTTATAAATATAACCTTCATAATCCCTAATATCACTAGCGCAATTATACATAAGCTAATAACCCGAACGGGTAGTAAGACATATCGCTAAAAAATAACCTAAACTCTTGTATTCTGCTAGTTAAATACTGATTTACAAATAACTATCTGCTTCAGAAGTATTAGCTACCTTCGCCCAACGCAACCCTCTCCAGCCTAGTGCCAATGCCTCGCCAGGAAAGTGTTTTTTACAGCCAAACAAGCAAAGAGGATACAAAGTTTATTGACTACATTACATTACACTCTCATTGGTGACCTGGTGGTCTAGGGGTAAGGTGTCAGACTTCTATGCTGGCGGCCGGGGTTCAATCCTCGGTCCCGGCACAGATTTATCTGATTACCAAACCCTTCCTTCACCTCTGACAAGACATCTTGTGAATGTGGGGAATGCCAGGCCTCCACCGTGGTTCGGATTCCACGTTAAACTGTAGGTCCTCCATTTCATCTCACAATCACCCTACCATTACACATTAGCGTAAGTGCGTATAACCCGAACGGGTAATAAGACGCGGTGCTAATAATAATAATACACTCTCATTCGGACAGCTGTGTGTTGAAAACATTTATGTTACGAATATTTATGTATTTATAAAATATAGACTATACTTTTTATACATGAATGGTTTAAAATTATTCAAAAATACCTAATGGTGCTTAAAAATGTTTAAAAAATAAAGCAAACCAGCAAGCAAATATGACCTTAAATTCAAAAATTACAAAAAAATTGTCAATAAAATATACAGTTCTACAATAAGGATATCACGAGCAGTGTTAATGCACAGTACTTATGAGCATTGTAGGCCTACGTAACAGAACAAAAAATGACATAGACTTAAACTATCATCTAAAATCTGGACTCTGTTGATGGCACCCAAATATAATGTATGTGTTTTCTTTCAAGCTATGTATTTTTCTATAATCTTTCATCAATGATAGCCTATCTAGATGTATCAGCTTTTGGCTATCACTTTAATAAAGAAACAGGAAACTAAACATTGTAATTACATTGTTCTTTAGATTAAAAATGACACCTGGACACGGGAATCAAAACCAAGACCTTGGGCTTATCAGGCCAATGATCTAACCACTGAGCTATCCAGGAGTTCTCCCGTGCCCAGCGTAATTATTTCAATCATATTTTAAGGCAGAGTCTGTGATGGACGTGCGGAAATCGTCAGCTAGTGATCACACTATTTCCGCACGTCTATCACAGACTTTGCCATAGAATATGAGTGTAGAATGACTGAGCACGAAACTACTCCTGGCTAAAACATTGAAGTAATAAGTCAAAAGTCCCACCCGGGTTCGATTTCCGTTTTGAGGTGTCATTTTTCAATTTAAGCAATATGATAGTTAGATGCGACTATTACCTTATTTAACAAATATAATAGCTTAACAACTTAATCCATCATAATTACATATTTATTAGGGGATTGAGAAGGCCCCTGTTTGGATGTGAAGAAAAGGTGAAGTTGAAGTCGAAGCTAGGATGTTGTTGTCTTATAACACTACTTTTAATTTTTAATTGTCCATGAAGTGCATCTAGGTAAATAAAAAGGTTGAGATTAAAAAAAAAGAACACTATATTATTTAATGCTGACATAACTGTATCCATCCATGATACGTTATAGATGTCATTTAATCAATAGTAGGTGTTATGAATATATTCATAATATAATTATGTTAGTTTTCTCTTTCCTTCGAATTTGTTCAAATATGCGAAAGTTATTCTGGGTCTCAAAATAAAAGAGGAAATTTGACAATCAAATTCGACCATTTGAAACTTAACACACCCCTAATTATTACTATATTATGTTTCTATCACATGAAACTTTACATTATTATTATTAGTGCACTCTATTTACAGTTCTTGCCATCAGCAACTTGAACTTCTATTACAATAATTGTAAAGGAAGATGTAATATAGGTTTAATGGGACTAACCATTCTTCATAATAGGGGAGAACGGGTGATTATATTACCTACCTCCCCTACCCCCTCACCCCATGCCAACTTGACCCAATTTTATTTGTCTGATTATAATGTGTATTATTGATTTCCCATGATTTTTTCCCCCCTTAACGTTTAAACACACAGATTAAATCAGCACATGAATTACAAACTGACTTGACTTAGGAAAGTTCATCTAAAACTACGTGAACAGACCTACTACACTTAAATATACTATTTCAACACAGGATACACCCTTATAAAATACAGTTCAATGTTCATAGAAAGTGCCTTATCTGACCGCTAGAAAAGTCACTATATATACGTTCACGTATTCTTATTTCAATTCATACTATTTTAAGGTGGGATGGAAGAGGACGCAAAAAAAGGCCAGTGTTTTAAAGTTTTTATGGCAAAACTTTTTTTGACTAAAATAAATAAAATATTTCTCCAGTAGAGAGTTTAATTTTCTTCAGATGTTGATATCAACAATTCATCAATATCCATCATGATCAGCATCAGATGATAAATGTTTTAAATCAAGAGAAAGAGTTGTCATTAAATTCCAAAACACCCTAGGCAGGTATTTAAGAAATTTTGTGGTCCCCATGTGAAGAAAATTAAATTCTATTTTTTGTATTGGAGCATTATTTTATTTATTTTGTCCAAAAAAATGTTTTGCCATAAAACTGCAAAAATACTGTCTTTTTCTCCAAGATCCCTTCCATCCCACCTTAATCTGTCACTTTTAGTAATAAATATCAATACCTATAAAATAACACTAATAGAATGGTAAAATAATATCAATATTGGCCACAAATAATGTTTGTATTTTATTTTAAAAAAAGGTCCCCTCTACGAAAATCGTACTGTAATAATTATATTCGGGATAACTGCTAATAATGCCTATTTTAATAGAGCTCAGACTCTTTTTTTGAGAAAAAAAAAGAACATTTCGTAAATCTGTCAACTGTCGAAGCCTACAAGTCTACTTTCATGTCAGTTATTATCGTACAGGAGTGACATCAAATGCAATACACCGACTACGGTACATAGCCTATAGGCTTCAGCGAAACAGTTTATGTCAGACGAAAAAAAAAAAACTTGGACAAAAAAAAATCCAAATAGATACAAAGTGAAACAAGGACAGAGGTATGGGAAATGTATCGAGCGAGCCAGCGAAACACATCAGATTGCTGTTGACTCAAAAAAAAAAACGGTCCAACGCTTTGAGCTGAGTACACATTTGAACGTTTTGAGCCCAGAGGGGTGAGGGGGTTGGCGTATCATGCTTTTCCCCTGCTTTGATCTCTCTCTCTCTTTTTCACACACATACACACACGCACACATACATACATACATATAAATTGTACAACGGATAGAGATTCGTCACAAACTATACGGTGAAGAAGGATTGTCAACCGTAATCCTTTTTGACGAACATTGCGTACACATGGGGTAAAATTTAGGAGTGAGAGAGAGAAGTCAGAAGAAAAACGGTTTATGTTCAAATCATGAGAGCTCATAAAAGGAAAGTATAAAAACCAAATTAAATTAAATATGTATGCTAAAATATACCATATCAGGATATAAACATTTATTTGGTAATAAAAAAAAAGGTTAGAGGATATTTCTTTGACTACACAGTAATAAAAACAGTGTTGATACACTGCGAAAGTCTGAAATAAATTTTAATATCGTATTTTCCCTCAAAATTATTATATTTACGGTCATAGCGACTTTTTAACCTCACCACTTCAACAGAGTAGGATGGCGTAAAGGAGAGCAAAAAAAAGAGGTTGGTTATGGTGGGGGGGAGTGCCGGGGGTGTAAAAGGGAATTGTGGGTGGTGGGGTAGAGTTTTGTTCATTACAATCACAGATTGTTATGTACTTTACGCACAACGACGCAATAATAGTGTTCTTGTGTTGTAGTTAATATGGAACACTGATTTGTTTGAGTTTTGTTAAGTCTAAACATAAAAGGGAAGACTTTTTTTTATCTCTTAATATGGACTTCGGTACAGACGTTTTAATAGCGGATTTTGATTATTTTTTTTAAGTTTATTAGTCTTTATTGCAAACAAGAAAAAAGTTTTTTTTTACATTTATAAATAAATATATTTATATTTTTAATTAGAGCGTTAAGCACGAAATTCATTAACGAATTAATTTAAAGACAGATTGATGATGATGATGATGATATCAGGGTTTGAATCCTAGTTGGATGGAAGCTTACTGAAGGTGGTTTTTCCTCAGTGTTTTTTCAATCTCCCTCCACACTAATGCAGGTATACGTTCTCTAAATTCAATCTTTAACATGATCAACACATTCGCGTAACTGCTTAAAACACAAACGTGTAGTAAGACACGGTGATAAAAAATAATCAAAGGGGGTAGCTTAGAAGAAATTTACCCCCGCTAGGGAAGGGGTAAACCACCTCAAGTGCACACGGATTACCTCTTCATCATAGATAATTAATTCAGCATAAGTGTAGCATTACGCCTTCGAATGTGTGACCACCGTTTCGAGTGGGACGCAGTTAAAGTGGGGATGTAAGAGACGAGAGAAAAGGCCAGTGTTTTTGTAGATTTTATTTCAAAACTTTTCTTTTTGTCATAATAAATAACAAATTTCTCCGGCATAAAAATAGAGTTTAATTTTCTTCGCATGGTGATATCAACAGTTGTTGAATATCTGTAAAGAGTTGTCCTGGTATTTAATGACATCTTTTCTATTTATTTAAAAGGTTTGTCATCTAATGCCACCATGCTCATGACAGATATTCAACAATTGTCGATATCACCATGCGAAGAAAATTAAACTCCATATTCCTACTGAAACAGTATTTGATTTATTTTACAAAAAAAGTTTTTAAACAAAAACTGCAAAAACATTGGCCTTTTATTTCGTCCCTTACATCCCCAAATCAATGAAAATGGTTCTCGTAAGTACCTTTTAGAATCTAAAGTTTAAATAATTTAGTAAAAAGTTACATAATATAAAATATTGTGTTTGATCAAATTTGTAGAGGTACTACTTTTAATGGCTTACCCTAAAGGGTCGGGACGAGAACGTTTATTTATTGAAGTGCAACCACATTTTCGTGGAGAGGTATTGGGAAAATGTCGGTGAGATAAATCACACGTAGAAAACAACCCTTGGTGCACCTTGTCGAGACCGAACCTGAACCCTCCCATCACCAGGAATCCAATGCATTATGCTTATGTGTTAGAAATGAGAAAGCTTGGATTTAGATAAATTGTACCCGCAATTGCGTAGAGGAAGTGTGGAAAAACAATTAGGAAAAAACCCTTTAATACACTCAACGGGGATTCGAGCCCCGATCTTCCTGTCATCGGCAGTTTATTATAGTGTGATAGTGACGCCTTAGACCATGTGATCACCGAAGCAGGTGTGTTTAGGTTTTAATAATCATAGCTTGTTGCACTGGTAAAATACGAACTTAAGTACGATAAGAAAAGTATAGTAAAATTTTGACCAAAAAAACTTTAATGTAACTGCCGGAAAACTTTCGCGCCATCTGTCTGAGAAAGCACTGTACATCATCACACGTTAACCTCATAATAACGTCGCAATGAGGAGTGTGAGAAACGGGGCAAGGGGCAAAGGGGGGGAGCTGACGCAGATGCGACAAGGACTGACTGCTTACACTGTGATGTGAACGACAAGAGTTAGGATGAGTATACAAAAAAAAAAATCAAATCCAGCAGCTTTATTATGAAGAGTGTTTAGCGAGAAAAGCGGAAAGCGGCTTGGATGAGGCTTCTAAGTTTCCTGATTGTGTAAACACCCTTTCATGCCTCTGTTAGAGAGAGAAAGAGAAACTTTGTTTAAACAAGACAACCCTACCGCCCCACCCACTCCCTCCAAACCTCTTAACCCCCCGCTGGCGTGTGTGAGTGCTGATTTGTTAAATAGTAGATTCGAGCAGATACGATTATATATATATATATAAAAAATTGGGTGTTTTAATTATACTTAATAATTTTTCCATAATTCTTGTTTATATATATAAATATTTTTTTTTGGAAATTGTAAGAAGTTTGTTAATGTATCTACTCCGTATTCATGTTTGTATCATGGAGTTTACCCCCACGTCTTACTACCTGTTCAGGTTATACGCATCCTACTAAATACACTAATGAACTAGGGACGAGAAAGATTGAATTTAGAGGAAGTGTACTTGCATAAGCGTGGCGGTAGAGTAGAAAATCAATTTGGAAAATCACCCTTAGTAAACTCGACAGGAGTTCCAACCCCGACCTTCCAGTCATCAGCAGTTTAGTATAACACGAGAGTAGCGGCATAGACCGGGTAGCGCCTTAGACCATGCGGCCACCGAAGCATGTAAGTAGGCTAGTAAGGCGTGTGAAGTAAATTCGTTACTGAAGGACCAACAAATAGCTGAATAAAAAATAACACAGGTAGCAGCCCCTAACACCAAACGCCCAAATATGGGGTTCAGATAAGCGATGAATTCGAAAGCTAATATCCAAAATATGGATATCCAGCTTTTGATTTGGGAACTATTTGCACAGTCCAGATTTGAAATATTTCTGGATATTCCAAATTTTACAAATTTTGCGGTGGGCCTTAGCTTGAATTCATGGTTTATTTATTATATGAATTAAACGAATTTCATTATTAGGCTAAGTCTTATCTTGAAATCATCAATTTAATGAGAATCCAAATTTTACAGATTTCATGATAGGCCTGATCTTGAATAACAAATTTAATGATAATTCGGATGTACATAAGATCCAGGTAGCTATTTTAACTTGTGTGTTAGTTAGTCACACGACCTTATATTTATAATGTAATTATTAATATTAGCAATACTTGAAGTAGGCCTAATGTAAGACCTAAGACTATTTAAGAGACTTCTTGTTGAGTGTTTAAGGCCTTACTATACCAGACAGTTTCAGATAAAATAATTAACTTACTATATTTTATAAAAAGACATTGAAAGCCAGAAAACCATCAAAGAGAAGTATGGTTAGAGATTCTAAAAAAATATATACTCTAGGAATCAAGTGTAATTCGATCTGCCCAAAAAATCATTAATCAACAAAATTATCTAGAACATTATAAACCTGTCCTTTTTTGTAAATTCATATTAATCGGACATCAATATTTGATAGTCATATCGGTGGGCACGGGGATTTAATGTCAACCGCTCATACGGTCTGAATTGTAAATGATGGGCAGGTCGGAGTTTGAGTCTCGGCTGGATGTACCAAGGATGGTGTTTCCCCAAATTGTCTCCCACTAACCCTCCACGCTAATGCTTATAATTATTATTAGCACAGCGTCTTACTAACCGTTCGGGCTATACGCACTTACGCTAATGTGTAATGGTATGGTGATTGTGAGTTGAAATGAAGGACTTACAGTTTAACGTGAATTCCGAACCACGATGGAGGCCTGGCATTCCACACATTCACAAGTTTTGATTAATACACGTCTTGTCAGAGGTAAAGGAAGGGTTCGGCAATCAGATAAATCTGTGCCAGGACCTAGGATTGAACCCCGGACCCCAGCAGAGAAGTCCGACACCTTATCCCTAGACCACCAGGTCACCCACTCTAATGCTGGTAAATTTATTATAAAAGCTACCTCCCATGTTCCTATCAAATTGGCATATTCAAAATGCGTAAAAGCAAGGAAGGGTAGTAAGACAAACATATGTTAGGCTACATAAGACATTCTGATTTTATACTAAATAACTCAATAGGCCAAATGCACACAGCTCTATCGTCAGCTGTTTTATTTGTGCTAATTAATATATCCAATTACTCTATGGCATTGGAGAATTATTGCGTTAAAACTTAAGTAGCGACTCTTTACAACTAAAGCTCACTAAATTGTATTAATATATTTGCTAATATCTCAGAAACTGTTGGATTTATTAAAATATATTTCACATAAAAGTTTTTAATTTTTAATACTACAACAATTTTGCAATGAAAAGTTAATTAGTATCTCAAATAGTTGCGGAGATACGGAAATTTTATCTTCTGTAAAGTACCCTAAAGGTCATTTTCAAGGGAAAATTAGGATAGGCAATTTATAATCTTAAATCAACGCTTAGACACGAATTTTAATCAAAATCGTTAGAGCCGATTTTGAGAAAATCGATTTTTTCTCTTTTCGCCCTTTAGTAAACTACTCTTAATCTTAAGTCCAAACAGACACACAGACGGCATTGCAAATACCACTTTTTACGGTTCAGGGGGTCATGCATGAGACGTCGTCATCTATCAACATTTCAGGTTAATTTTTTTTTACGGTCGCATTACTTTATATTTAGTTTTCGGAAAGTTAAAAAATATGTATATTTGCGTAGAGCTTGCAAGTTACAAAATCTCGAGTTAGATTTTTTGGAAGATCTCTCTACCTGTAATATAGAGAGAAAGTTAAAAGTATAGCAAATATAATAACAAGACTCCAAACCTGTAATACCTAAAGCTACGAAAGTAAGCAATCTCGTTAAGTCACGTGGTTCCTTATAGGAGGACCATAAAAAGCGCGCCACTGCGACGACTGAAAACTCGTCACCTAACAAGATCAACAAATGGAACAATGATTATGATGAATATATCCTCTTTGCTAGCAAAGATACCATTCATCTCTAATTATTATTATTATTATTATTACTATCGTTACACTCAAAGAAGCGAGCTAACAAACAAACAAATTGCTAAATAAAGTAATAAACCACCTAGAATAAACTAGAAAATAATTTACGTTATCAACAAGGTCGCAGATATGGGAGCATAATGATAAGAATTTAAAGCTTTTGAATTATTAAGGGTACCGTCTACAAAAGCCGTATCCGTAAGATCCGTAGCCTGTAAGAAAAAATCAACTCCATAGTATCAAATGGCTCTGTCTATGGAGTCTTGATCCGTAAGATCTGTAGTCCGTAGGAATAGATTAACTCTACAGTAACAGATTGCTCTGGCTACAGAATCCTGATGAGTAAGGTTCGTAATCTGTAAGGAGAAATCAACTCCACAGTAAGATATTTCTTTGTCCACAGAGTCCTGATCCATAAGATCTGTAGTCCGTAAGAATAGATCAATTCCACAAAGACCCGATCATAATAAGAGACTGACGACACAGAAAAAGAGATTCTTCTAACCATAGAGTCCCAAATCAGATGTTTCGTTGACCTCCGTAGAAAGATGGATCAACTTTAAACTTGGATGGCGGATGGCGAGAAGCACCAATAACTGGAAGACAAACAAAAATGACCCTCAAGGTGTGAATCGAAATTAAATGGTCACCGTTTTGTAAACGTATCATACTTTCATTTATTTAAATTTATATAAACTCAGCTAAGAGTTTAACATATTAAGGCTATCATTATTTTAACTAGAACACATGAAACAAAAAATAAAAATTACGAAAAACTCAATTTTGTTTATAGAATTTATCGATTTTTTCAATTTTATTTCGACGAGTTTGATTGGTAAAAGTATGCCATTTTCTAATTAATTGACAGTATCACGTGATTAAGGAAAAAAGCGAATGCACAAAATTGTAGTTCGTGCATAATTAAAGACTATAAGGATACGAAGCTTACGAAGTATGTAGACGTAGCTTAACAGAGTTAAAGGAAGTGTATATGGGTGGGGGTGAGAGGGGGGGAAAGGGTCCGTTTTGACTAGAATAATTAAAACGCGTGACACAAATTCCGAGCAAAGGTGTCGCAAGATTTGTAGGAACAACGGGGTATAACATACAAGATTGTGTGAGGAGCAGTAAATATAATAATTGTTTCAATTGAAGGAAGTCAACAATGTGTTGGTTTGGATATAATAGCGTGTTTGCGTTGCTGACAGTCTAAATTATTTATTTAGTTTGACAGTGTTAAATTCCTCTTCGTTTGAGGATTTGTTTTTAACTGTTAGTAATTTTATAACGGTTAATGACACACTGAATTAAATCTAACGACACGTTAGTACAGCTCAATTTTCATAGGAACTAGAAAGGACCTTAACTTTACAACATCCTCAGCATATCCAACCAGAAATAGATTCCCAATCTCCCCATCACTAGCAAACCATACTAGGTGAGACTGATGCCCTTGTCCTCATGTCCACAGGTGTGGATAAGTCAGTTGAGCTAGTGTGCCTGAATCTTACCCTGGAGAACTAAATTCAATCCTCGACGGAACGAAAGGTTTTTTTAAACCCATAGTCCGGTTTCTCAGCCTCCACTCAGGTGAATGTTGGTGCATTTATATTAGAGATGAGACGCTCCAATTCTAATTTCCTCAAATCCTATGATATTAGAGATATCCGAGATTCGTAGAAATTTCAAAAAAGTTTCTCTGATACAAGTACGAGGATTTTAACTTAAAATAATTATTTTAATGAGACGCTCCAATTCTAATTTCCTCAAATCCTATGATATTAGAGATATCCGAGATTCGTAGAAATTTCAAAAAAGTTTCTCTGATACAAGTACGAGGATTTTAACTTAAAATAATTATTTTAATAGTTATCATATATACTTGTGTAGCTATGAGGGTAGCAAAATCATATTATCTAAGAAAAGTTACACTTGCAGATCACATGACTTGACGTATAAATATATGAATATGATTTATTAGCTTTTATGACTATCAATTTTTTTTATCTAATCGGATTGTATCTCTACTGTAGACTATAATTATATCATATCATTTACTTATTAAGTAACCCATTTCGGTGGCAACGTGGTCTAAGTAGCTACTCTCACAATAGACTAGACTGGCGATGATGGGGAAATTGAGGTTTGAATCTTGGTCAGGCATATTGAGGTTTTGTTTCCAAAATGGTTTTACACTCTCCCTTCACGCAAATACGGGTACACTCTCTCTAAATATAAACTTCCTAATCCCTAAAACCATCAACGTATTTAGTACATAAGCGTAGGCCTATAACCCGAATGGGTTGTAAGAAACGGTGCTAAAAAAACTGATTAGGTAAACTTTGTTTTAGGATTCTACTGTATCTACTTCGTTTATTATTCTAATCGACGTCTTTGCTAAAGCCCTATTTTACTAGAATACTTAATAAGCCTATGCGACACGCACCGATGGGCTCGTGGAACAAGGCATGAGTCTCGCATCTTATCTGATTCAGCGGTGACGGTGACGGAAAGGTTGGGGTTTGAATCCCGGACCGGTGTTCTGAAGACATTTTACCAATAGTGCTTTCCTTTATACCTATATTCAAATGGAGTACACTTCCTCTAAATTCGATTTCACTCTTCTCTGCCCCATTAGATTAAATATATCTGCACGCGGATAGTAAGATGTGTGACACAGAAATTAAGTCTATAATATACTTGGGTCTATTTAAACAAGCTATTATATAAAACCTATTAAGTCGATTTTATTATATTTTATAGGGTAGAAAACAGGATGATATTGAATTAAATATTTAAAATAAATTAACATACAGCACTATTTTTTTCTTCGTGAAATATTTTAATTGGACGAATAGTCTTATTATTGAGAACAATGACATTATAATAATACTGATATTTCGTTAGAGTAAATTAATAATGACGCATTCTCTTTTTCTCACACATACATACACACACACTAATACTACATACATACAATATATGTATAGGCCTGTATAAGATATAAATGGCTTATAATATCATATACCAGACGGATTTCTCAAACATAGGCCATATTTGTTTATAACTTACTGTATTACACTGTGTGGTTAAAAAACTCTCCTTAAATATTCATATGTATTACCAACCAAATACAAAACTCGGACAACTCAAAATAAAATAAAAAATTCGGGACTGGCATTTTAATTATGAATATAATAAAACAAATAAAAATCACCTTCAAACAATTAATTTTAATATCATAAGGAGTATTAAATTTAAAAACAACTGTACAAAGTTTAGGATTTATAGAAGGCCTATACTTTTTTTTAAAATAAATTAAATTAAATACTTTTTTAGTTCTGATGGTCATGTATTAGCGTAACATTAATTTGAGGATTTTTTTATTTACCTTAATCCCTTTGGTTTGATTTAATTGTACATAATTTATTAAAATAATATTAGGCTCATATTTGACTCACTGACTAAAATAATTGCATTATAACTAGACTGTTCACAACATTCGTTAATACTTTTTTTAATCTATAAACATATACACAACAGAACACAAGTCAACGTTTATATTAATAACTACAATAAAACTCTCTACTGTGTCATATATACACTTTATATACAATATTTTGGAACGTTAAAATAACACGTACATTGTACGCAATTAATTAAAAGTCCAATAGACCTTTATATATGTATCAAATGCCTGCGCTGTTTGGTGAGATAAAATAACAAATAAATAGTCATATGTATTATTATAATTTGTTACTTGAAAAACAAATTATGTTGGAGAGTAAAATTTAAATGTAGACTCATAACAATTGGGCAACTTATTCGAAGGGCTTTGCTATAGTAGCAAATTGAAATAAAAATAGATGATTAAATAACTTTAACTTTTATTGTGTTCAAGCGTAGAACACTTAAACAAATTGTGATATAAATGGATTACCGTAATAAAATATAATTATTTAGCTTAAAAACAAGTTAATTTATTTTTAAATATAGGCCCTATAGTTATTTCTTGTAACTAGATGGACTTTATGGAACCTACTATTTTAATCGTAGTTTTCAAAAAACCCGATAGGCCTATACCTTAACACAAACAACATTTTCTATTTAAAAAAACCACTTAAAAATTATTCCACGTTTCAACCACGGAATTAAATGGATAAAATTTTGAAATACTTGTGTCACATCATCTTAACGAAGACACACACAAAAAAAGACAGTTGAAGGGTTTTATTTTAATAGCCAGTAGACCTAGGTCTATCAGCTATAACCTGTTTTATAATATTTCTCATTTATAAAATAACAAATTGGCCATTTTGTGTGTTGAACGTTATAACTAAATAGACTTGCATAAAAAAAAGTAATCAAAATTTATTTGAAGTAGGTCCTAAATTTTAATATAGGCCTATCTCTTGAAAAAATCGTGTTTCAAAATTAAGGTTTGTCTAGATACATTTTAATTCTATATAAAGTTATATTCTTAGCCATAATTTACAACCTTTAAGCTATAAAAGTTTATAGAAGAAGGCTTACATCACCAAAGAAATGATAATTCATGTCCAACATTATTTTTCTAGTGAGCATATGTTTGGTGTCTTACAGCCATCACTTCTGCCAAATAACTTAGCCCAACTGTCAAAGATATGGCTCAAACAAGGACCTTAATCTTTTTTAGGATTAAGACTGATTAGAAACGTCAAAAATGTATCTTTTCAGACTAATTTGTTTTTGTCACAGAAATGAACATAGAACTCGAACGAACCAATGGTTCCTAAGGATCACCGCCCAACCACATATCACATAAGGACGTTCCCCAAATCCACGCGTACTCCTCAGACGCCGCAACACCCCTTCACCTTGCCCAAGCTGCGGCGGCAGCGCTTAGCGGCGAGAAGGCCGAGTCTAGGCTCCTGGTGACCGCGGGAGGCAGGGACGCGTGGACGTTTGCCGCCGCCTCTTGTTGTTGTTGGGAGGTGGCGGTGAGATGGTGGTGATGGTGGTGGTGATGCGCCGCCTGCTGCTGGAGGGACTTGAGGTGCGCCAACGCCAGGCGGGATGGCAGTGGCGTCGGCTTAGTGGGGCCTGACGAACTTCCGTCAGAAACCCCCGTCACCTTCCCTATGAGAGAGTCGATGCTGAAACCGTTCTTGGAGGTGGACATCTTCGTGTTAGTGAGATCCTTCCCCGGTGACGGCGCCAGTGGCACGGGCTTGCAAGGGAAGCTGTTGGACGGCGTTCCCAGAAGGTTGAGAGCCAGAGGTCCTAGAGAGAGTCGCGCCAGGTCGGCCGGAGGTAACAGGGGGACCGCGGGTGGTAGTGGGGAGAGATAGGGGTATGGACCGGGGCCCGCGTGGTGGTGGTGGTAGGGCCCCCAAGGATCCAGGAAGCTCGCCGCTGCCATGGCGGCCGCCGCGTGGTGATGGTCCCTCAGACCCAGTAACATATCTGGGGGCTGCCTCTTGTACCTCTTCCTGCGGCGCAGGAAGCTTCCGTTGTCGAACATGTCCTCGGCCATCGGGTCAAGCGTCCAATAGTTGCCCTTTCCTGGGTTTCCGGGCTCCCTAGGGATCTTGATAAAACAATCATTGAGGGACAGGTTGTGCCTGATGGAGTTCTGCCACGCTGGGAACTTCTCCCGGTAGTAAGGGAACCGTGACATGATGAACTCGCAGATACCGCTCAGGGTCAGCTTCTTGTGTGGTGACTGTAGGATGGCCATGGTGATGAGAGCGATGTAAGAGTAGGGCGGCTTCACCTGCACTGACCCCGTGGAGGATGAGGACTTCTTCCCCGCTTCTGATGACGTGTCCTCCTCGTGACCCAAGCTGTTGCCACCACCTCCACCGCCACCACCACTCTGTAGGCCGGACCTCGGAGGCGGCGGGGAGTCCGGCGGGAGGTGATGGCTGGCACTCAGGAAGTGCCTGTGAAAATCCGCAACGGCACTTCTCGCGTGAAGTAGGGATGAAGATGGCGACGAAGGGATGTCTTCAGGGTCATCCGAGTCGACGTTGATGTCTGGCTCGGAATCGTCCGAATCTTCCGAGAGCCTGCAGTGAACGTCCGGGGTCGGCTCGGACAGGAGCTGACCACCTCTCAGGTCAAGCGGTGAGTCTAGGGCCTGTCTCGGGTGTATGGGGTTCGAGTCTAACAGAGGGTTCAGATGATGGTGTTGCTGTAAGTCACGGTAGCCTATAATAAGGCGACCGCTGTCGTCCATGGCTAGACACATCGGGGAATCCGTCAAAAAGAGAAAGGGATAATAAACCGCGAGAAGTGTTACGTTGTTGATCAACCTCACGGGTGAAACAGAACCATCGGTGACGAACCACCCTGGACTATGAGTAACTGTACCTCAAAAAATAAAAAAGCACTCGCAGCTTGTTCACTAGATGAATAGTGCCGCACTAAATGATGCGACGGGCTTTGAGGACGGCTTGGGGCTGACTAGCCACGCCCACCGACCAGTCAGGATAGTAGAGGGGTTTTCCGGCCTCTGATTGGGTATAGAAATAGGGGGAGATTCTGAGAGGGGCGGGACTTCGTCCCAACAACACGTTAACCGATGGTCCACGAGGATTTGAAAAACATTATGTTATCTGCCTTGTGGAACGGAATACGTTACCGGGGGAACATTTTTACGATATTGAAGGGTGAGTGAATATTTTTTATAAAACAATATTTAAAAAAAATTATACATTTATTTTCGTTCATTTCTTTATCAGGTTTGTAGATAGATCTGTTAAAAAAATAGTCTGTCGAAGTATCCAAATTATGAATCAAATCGGCGATAGGATTCGCTTAGACCGAACTACAACTATTGGTCCCTTAAGGACCGTAACTTACGTGCCATGTTTGTTGCATATGTCGACGAGGAGTTTCAAGAAGGTCCAAGGGGGTACACCCCAAGTATAAATGTTGTGGGCGTGGAAGATCAACATGAATGGGGAGAGATAGGGGAAGCGTAATATTTTGTTAAGTGTTCGGTGGGAGGGGGCGGGTAAGGAGGAGAAGTTTGTAAACAGCCACGTGACATGTCCAGCTGTCATCGCGTCTATCTATCTCTCTCCCACCCTTTGTTTATTCACAGTCGGAAATTACTTCTCCAGGGAATGATAATATTATTACTTTTATGTCATCGAAATGTATTTGTGGGATTTTTTTAATATTAGTTATTTTGATAAAAATTTCGTTGATGCTATTTTTTTACTTTATAATAGACTTATGCACTAGGACATTCATAAATTGATAATTTGTAACGCGTATTTAATGACGTGACCACTTTTTTTCTTTAAATTTATAAGACAAAATTGGTTTAAATTATTTATTAACTTATTTATAACTTAAGTAGCCTATTTAAGACTTAAATATTACATTTAGAGCAATTAGATGCTTTGCCGAAGTTTAAAAAGCCCGGATTATTGATGAGGTGGTTTGATAAATATTGTTTCCAACAAAATGTAGGCGAAAGTTTTGACCAGTTAAAAAGCTAATTTTTTTAATAAAGCGATTTAAAAAAATGTAGTTACTTACATAAACTATATAAAATGTTTACACATTATCTTAAAATGATATGTTATGACGCTTTAAAAAATTAGTTTATTTGATGAAGGAAGACTAGATATAGAATAGGTCTATAACCTTTTGTTTTAATCTCAAATCAGAATAACACATTTTTGCGTAAAACGTTGTTGATAATTTTTACTTAAAAATCAAGATTTAAGCTTTTAAACTTATAGGAGATTTTCACCTACATTTTGGTGAAAGCGATATTAAAAATATAAAACATCTTAAATAATGTGGAATTTCCAAACGTCTGCACGTGTTTAAGTGTTCTTCAATGTAACAGTAACCTTAAATTCTGGTTTTTAATTTCGTGTTTTTTGTCTACTATATAATATTATACCGGGGAGGGGTGAGAGGGGGGGGAAGAGAGAAATCAGGAAATTAAAGAAGCGGTGCACAGGTATTTGCATGAAAGTAATAGTAACAGGCTATCCCACGTGGAATTTGTTGTAAGTGAAAGGATCTGCTCTTATGTATCAACTCGTTAAATCATGATCTGCCAGATCATTATGTTGAGCTGCTGTCATTATTTTACAGTCAAAACTTTCAAAACAAACAGTTTGTTTTTGATTGTGCATGTTCTTCTTTTAACTGTAATTACATTATTGAAATACGAACTTCTGAAAATGAACGTTTGTATGTTTCTTTTATGTAAAAGCAACGTCAGTGGTTCACTTAAAATATGCTTTTCAAAATAGAGCTTCTAAAATGCTGCGTTCTCTTCAAAAATTATAATGGTGTATCGGATAAAAAAAGGTGGTGAATGATTACGCCATACATACATTCTTCATATATGTTCAAGCATAGTAGGCCTATATGTTTACAAACTAGTCACGCTTTATTTTGAAGTTAATATTTTTGGCGGATCTTTCTATAAGTTATAAAAACAAATTTTTATCTATTTTGGTGGCCAGTTAAGATTCAAATGTGAATTTAACATGTTTTAATTTATTATTTCTTGCTGCAACTGCAGAGCTAAAAACATAATTGTTTTATTAATAGGTCTGTATTTTGTTCTTTCGATGAGTTACGAAAAAGTCAAAAGTATTTCTTGGGGAAGTATTATTAGAAGTGTTTATAAACACTTTTGGTAGTAAGCCTATCGTAAGACTTTAGAGAATAATAATTATTACCACAATAGTGACTTTCAACCAATGTTTGCGATACAGATTTTCTGCTGTTAGTTACTATCACTCCTTCGCTGGTTGGACTTTCGGAGACAATTTAAAGAAAACTACCAAGAAATAGTTTATTCTTTTTATTAGAATCGTACATTTTGAGAGCCAGCCAGCCTCCATTCCTGATTCCCCATTTTGAAGTTTCTAATTTAAAGAATATGCTGATTTACTATGGTCTAGTATTTCTAAATAATTCCAATTTTCATACTCTAGATATTCATTTAAACAATGCAATTGGTTACATCTCTGAAACTAATTGTTTTACACAAATATACTTCAACTAAAAGTTTTTTACTTCTACTACTTTGAAATTTTTCATATCTCAAAGAGATGAAGATTTTATTAACATAGGAGATATTAAATTATATAAAGTAGCCTCTAAGTCATTTTTCTCGAAAAATTAGTTAGGCTGTTTTGTTTGTACTGCTAAACAAGGTCTAGATAAGAATTTTGATCAAAATCGTTAGAGCTGATTTCGAGAAAACAGATTTTTTACATTTTGGCCTATCAATAAACTACCCTTAATTTTAGTGTCCGATATCTAATTCGAAAAATTCTCCTTGGGGGAACCTTATGAAAACCAAGTATTATCTCAACCGGTAAAATGGTTTCAGCTTTTGGCCAAAATACACACACATACAGACGTCATCGTGAAAACCACTTTTTCCGTTTCATGATACGTCAACATAGGTATATCAAAATTCCGAGTTTTTTTTACGATCACAATAATTCTCTCTTCGAGGGGTATAGATAGAGTGAAAATAGCATTTACATCTACTTTTAAATACATTAGTTTGATTTGTTTCAAATAACTAAAATATTTTACACATCCCAATGGTACGTGTTTTAAATGTCAAGCTTATTTGGTGTGGTTTGCTGGCGATGAATAGGTCGGGATTCAATTCTCTGACCAGTTCAATGACGATGATTATCCTAAAGGTTTTCCAAAATTCCAAAAAGCAAATGTAGATACAGTTCCTCTAAATCTTACTTTCCTCGTAAATACCTCAAATGCGTAATTAATATACCGACCATATGCATGTAACCCAAACAGGGTAGTGAGACGCGATGACAAGAAAACTTAAAAACATTTAATTTTAAGCTCATTAAATATCTCAAATTTAATAACAAACTACACCATGATATTTTTTTTTTAACCTCCTTTCGAACCCTTAGAAAGAGAGAGAACTACCGTGTTCATCAAAGAGAATTTTAAATTGAGATTTTGATAAAATGTTGGCGCTTCATGAGCCCTTGAAACCGAACCGGTGGTTTTCACTATCCCATCTGTCTGTATCTAGGACTAGAGCCGAAACAGTGGTTTTCACTATCCCGTTTGTATCTAGGACTAGAGCTGAAATAGTGTTTTCACTATCCCGTATGTCTGTATCTAGGACTAGAGCTGAAATAGTGGTTTTCACTATCCCATCTGTCTGTATCTAGGACTAGAGCTGAAATAGTGGTTTTCACTATCCCGTATGTCTGTATCTAGGACTAGAGCTGAAACAGTGGTTTTCACTATCCCATCTGTCTGTATCTAGGACTAGAGCCGAAACAGTGGTTTTCACTATCCCGTCTGTATCTAGGACTAGAGCTGAAACCATTTTACCAATCAAACTAAAACTTGGTATCTAGGGTTTTTAATAATGTTCCACCAATGGTTTTTTGGAATTAGATATCCAACTTTAAAATTAAGGGTAGACTGTAGTTTACTGTAGAGCAAAAAAGAGAAAATCGATTTCCTCATAATCATCTCTAATTATGTTGATTACATATTGTTTCTAGGTATTGTTTTACATTACTAATAAAATGGCCTTTCTAATTTTCTGTGAAAATGGATTGGACGGTATTTATATACGCATGTATGTGGAAAAACTCCTATAGACAAGGTCATTTAATAACTCTATGTATGGATGTTGTTAAAGAGAAGGGAGTATGCAAGAATAGGTAAGTATGGAGAACGTTAGTTAGGATGAATTAAGTATACGGATATGTTTGTACTGTACATAAGCAGAAATTTTAAATTTTCATCATATTCCTGCAACTATTTCAGTTACTTAATAACTTATCATTGTAAAGTTAAATTACTATCTAAAATAAAAACATTAAAAAAAAATATTTTATAAAACAAATATTTCGTGAGCTTAAAGCAAATATATATTGTATATATATTTTTTTATGGAGATCTATGACAATTAAAATTGATTGTTATGCTATTTAATGGGCAGCGGTGCTCTTTTTTTCTCAATGTTTCTGTAAAAGCGTATATTAATTTAATTTAAGATCTTTGATGGTGTATTTTGAAAATAAAATTATATCATTTTGTTTCACAAATCTTACTAGTTTTTAGTAAATGTCTCTATTTTAAGATAAACGAGAGAAAAATTTCATGCGATGCATTGTACAATTTATTTTAATTCGGTTTGTTTTATAGTTTACAAATAAATTATATTTTAATTTATTAAGTTGTATGCCTTAAAAGTGTTCAACTAGTCGTGTTACATAATATTCCACGTTTTTTAAAAAAATTTATTCTAAAGGTGACTAAAGTAGTTGGACCAATTTGCTAACTCTTTTTCTAAATGTCCCCTAAAAAAAATATATATTTGTTCGCTATTTAGGAATAAAATTTAAAAGGGTGCTTTAAACAAATATTCTTAGGTATAGTTTAGTGAACACATTTTGAAACATTTCGACGTTCACAATCAGGCAACTAAAGGTGCATCAAACAACTATACGACTAAGTTTTGTTAACAAATAAAGATAAAACGATTTTTATTTAAACGACTTTGCACCTTTGTTGTTAAACTTTGTCTTTATTTTTGAACAAGCACAATAGTTGCTACAGCCTATCAGAGATAACAAAATATGAACATCCACAACAAGGATTATTATTTCACCTTAGACTCTGTGTAATAACGCAAAATATCTGATTGCATAACAATAACTGTCTCAAACATAAAGAATTACAATTCTATTGTTTAAAAGGCCAATGAGTGATACCATTTTAATACCTTGGCTAACAAATCACACACATTTTCTATTTATACATCTTTAGTCACCGAACTTTCAGCCCAATTAAAATATAGTTGAGGTTATGTCTACTTAGATGATGACACTTGGTATACACAAGTAAATAATTTACAGACTTGTACACACCCTAGCTTTACTGGATTGTTTGAAAAAGGATTAGGACTAAATTCACCAAATAATTACAATTAGTAAGCCTATCCTGCTCATTTTAGTTTATTTTTTGATCTTTAAGCGAGAATTTTGCAGACTCTTTAAAAAATTATCATATTTTGACATTCTCTTAGCTAGACTTATGGAAAATCTATATAGGCCTACAATTTGAGAAATATTAAAGGCTTATAAATAAAATTTACTACGCTATGAACAGAAGCACATACTATATTTAAGAAACAAGCATGGCTAATAGCTTATAGGGGATTTACACCCCTAATCCTGAACTTGGAGGTCTGGGGTTCAATTCCCGGAGGGGTGAACAAAGGATAGTTTTTAAAATTAAGGGCTTAGACGGGGCTTTTTAATTTTCTCTCTAAGCAAATGCTTGTACATTTCCTCTTAATTACCCTATTTTTACCTGTATCTTTAGATCAAATCGTTGATAGGCTTTGGTGTCATCTTGAACTTATTAAAAAAGAAAAATATATATGCTTATTTAAAATTATTTTGATGTTCTCTTATCTTTTGTTTGCCGATGGTCTTTATTTACTAATTGTAAAGCCTCGTCGATAAATTTAGTACCATCACCTAATGCTCACCAATATATTTTATTATAGTAGAATTATATATGAAGGAATTTAATAAAATACAAATAAGTTATACATTTCCTATGTTCTCAAGATTGAGACAATTCTAATTTTTTTTCGTGTTATTTGAGCCCTTCTATGGTTTAGTGGTCAGAGTTCCTGGCTACAGATCCAGAGGTTCTGGGTTCAATCTCTGGCTCCTTCAGATCTTTCTGTGAAGCAGTGGATCTGGAACGAAGTCAACTCCGCCTCGTGAGGACAAATGAGTAGCTACTTCCAAAAAAAGAAGTAGCGGCTCTTGTCTAAAAAACTGATATTAACAAATGGAGGGTTCGTTGTTCTGACCACATGACACCCTATATCAGTAAATGTTGGAACTATCTTTGCCAACATTCTGCGACCACTAGGCTTGTGGGCTGACAGCGTGAAATTTTTTAAGTGTTATTTTATAGTTAGGCTCCTTATTGATAATATATATCAAAATTGACCCATGCGGATAACATGATCTGACGCATAAATATGGTTTTAGTAACGTTTATAATTGTCGAAAAAGTACCTTCCTATTTGAATCAGACTGCTGATAGTCTTGCAGAGCTGTATTAGAGCTATCAGCTTTACTTATAAGGCCTAAAAAACAATGTTGGGGAAACACCGTCCATACATTTTCATTAAGTCGAAGTAATAAGAGACTTAAAATTTAAAAATTAAGCTATCGGTAAAATATACATAAATCCTTTTTCCTCAGGCTTTAAAAAACATTATTTTGAATAAAACACAAAACACTCCTCACCAATTAAATGTCACAAATAACACATACGCTTAATTTATGGTGAGGAATAACTTCATTATCCTCCTCAGTAATTGAACCAGGGTCTTGTGATACTATGACCTACCCCTATAAACCATTAGCCACAAAGGCGTGTTCGATTTTAGGCCTAGCAATCTTAATATTTTGGTAGGAGAGATAGTAAGCTATGTGGTCAACCTTTATTTAGGATGTGCCATTATTTATGGTGAAAATATTGAAACAATGTTTTAGATATATTTTTTAAAATAATTTAATAATTTTCGATTCCTAATTGAAGTAAAAAAAAACTAAAAAAAAGCAAGGGAAAATTCTTAAAACAAATCTGAAGTAAATAAGTAATTTAATGTCTCAGGAAAAAACATTCCAGAAATAAATAAAAGAATATTTTTTTAATGAATAAAAAAGTGATTATAGTGTAGCACACATCTGAATTATCTGATTATGATTTATTAATAATAACAGTATCAGTAAAATAACACCCACTTCAGTGGCCGCATGATCTAAGGAGTTATTCTCGCAGTAGTTTAGACTGCTGATAATGGGGAGATCAAGGTTTGAATCTCAGCTGGGTGAACTGAGGGTGGTTTTTTCCAAATTGGTTTTCCACTTTACCTCCATGAAGTTATGGGTACACTTCTTATAAACACAACCTTTATCCCCAAAACTTTCAGCTTATTTAGTGAATTCAAGTCAAGGCCTCAATAGTTGTAGGTCCCCTTGAGTTATCTTTTTTGAGATTTTTACTAATCTCGAATACCACGGGATTTAAGGAATTGAGGATTCGAACATCCCATATATATTTTATACAAATAGTAACTTAATACCAGCTGTTATGGAATAATTTTCTTGTATATAGGAATTTAATTATCAAGTTACAGGATGACCGTGACATATGCGAGAATTGTTGAGATTATCACTTTAATCTACTATATGTAGATTAAAACAAAAGTTATATTAACTCTAAAAAAATACTGGCCTTAGCTAACTAGCCCCTCCTCCCCCTGAAATAGACCCGGCCAGGAAATAAACCAAGAGCCTCCAGGCATACGTCCGATCTATCTCTACCCTCAACCACCAGGACGTCATTGTGTGATATCTGGGCCACAGCGTCAACATGACAAATATTCCAGCGCATGATCAGAAGACGACAGAAGTGTATGTTAATAGACCCATACAACCCACCTCCGTCACTAACCCGGCAGTCAACTAAACCCGATAATGAACGAGGAGGCTGTGATGTAGAACCCGATGATTTATGTTTGTAGGTCGCTCACCCACCTTCCTTCTAAATCCTACTTCCCTTTGGGATCAAGGGATGGGGTGATAATCCCGGCGTGGTTGTGAGCACTAATGAAAAGTTGTGGGGTGGCTGAAAGTAGGGGGGGGTGACAATGCCCTATCAACCCACCCACCACTCCCTCCAAATCCTGCCTGAGTCAACAAGCAGGGACAATAGGATGACCCGAGCTTCTGTCACCTAATTGCACCCTTGCCGTCGACAGAAAAAAACCTTTGTTACCCAGCAGGGTTAATGGAAGTAGGTATATAGACAGTGGTGTGTCGTGGAGTGTTACCACGGTAAGCAAAACCACTGTTTGCAGGGGAAAAAACTATCAACAAATTGTAAGATTTTAGCTCCATCAGTCAAAGCCAGTCTACTTTTTGTTCAACTAGTTTTAGCTTGATTGGCTATGTTCGAGAACTTTTGCTTGGGAGACACGATCAAATTTAATAACCAACAGACTTATAGCAGTGAGCATGCGTTGTAGAGAGAGGCAAACGGACAGCTACGTTAACTGTCGTGAGAAGATTTAAGAAAAACAAACAAAAAAAACAACTTGTTAGTCAGACAGTGTGTGTATCGATGTATGAGTTGTATCAAACCATGGTTCTAAAATTTGAAAATATTAAATATATGTATGTGTTTCCATAAGAAAACAAAAATGTTGATAATCAGCTGTTTCAAGTTTGTGTTGCAAAGCATCATGGGTAAACATATTTTTGTATAATGCTGGATTGCTGCGTCACTCAAGCAGATTCTGACAGCCTATTTATTCTCAGTGAACGTGTCAGTCAATCTTTAGTTTGGTTGCTAAGGCAGCCCATACCAGTCGACGATAAAGTATCAATATGCTGTCGGATCACACGAATTAAAACACATTGGTCTGTGTTGTTTTCAGGAACTATTTATCTATTCCGTCTAAGCTTACACCCCCTTTAGCCCTCCACCTACAACCATCTTCTATCATGTCAATAATAAATAAAGGAAAGAAAACTATGAAACTTCTTTTTTTAAGGTAAAGAGGAAAGCTCGCTTCTAGTTGGAGCTAAGATCACATTTTCACACACTTTTTTCTATTAATAAAACACAAAATATAGGGCTGATAAGGAAAAAGCGTCCTGTTGGGATGTTTCGACTTTATTTTGGCTGAACGATATTTTGAAATAACGCATCATAAATTAAATATTGCGTTAGAGCTGAACTTCAACGTGGTCGCTCACTGAGGCAGCCCCCTTAGTGTTCTCAATACTCATTAGAATACTCATTAGAATAATCATTAGACAGATATAAACGGAAATTCAGTCCAATTTTAAGAATAAGACAGCTAAATAAGTTACTAGATCAACTTTCATGTATTCATACATCAAGTAATGTGATTTGCAGGTGTCACCAATGATAAATATTATCAATACCTATAAAATAATAATAATATAGTACTATCAATATCTACCATAAAAGTTTTTTTAAACATATTTCCTATGAAAATTAGAATGTAATGTACATTTCCAAGGATGGTAGGCCTTATAAGGTCTAAACCTAAGTGATATTGGTCAAATGGGGAGTGAGTGGTACAGTTTAATATTTTTATTTATTTGAGGTATTTAACGTTCACTTTCTGAACTGATGGATTAAATCAGCACAAGACTTATAAACTAACTTAACTCTAGAACAGACACAACATCAAACCCCCGGCCCCGGAAAGGAGAAGCCCACATTTCACCGATGATATATTTTTCGTCCATGCCAGGAATCGAAACCAGAACCCTTATCACAACAAACAGAAACGCTTTTTATAAGGGATTAGGATGCTTTAATTTAAAGGAAGAGCACCCACATTCGCGTTGAAGGAGGGTGGAAAATAATTTTGGAAATTTACCCTCAGTGCATCCAACCGGGATCGTTCCCCGATATCACCATCTTCAGCAGTCTAGTAGAAGAGTCTGTCACGAGAGTGGTGTGCTAGACAACGCAACCATCGAAGTGGGTTAGAAGCGCTATTGACTGATCTAAGGTTTTATCCCCTATCTTATTGGCTTGATTACTGTTTGTGTCTAACCCGAAAGAGTAGCTACTAAAACGCGTTGGGAAAATAAAATATCTTTAAGATTTTTATTTATTCGTACTTGATTAAAAATACAGCCGATAAGTATAGCATCTCACCCAACGTAGCAACAACAAAAAAATGCTCAGGGTGATAATAATAATAAAATAACAGTCGACTGCAAACGCCATAATAGCTCGTCAGGTAGACAACCTGTTTACAAAAGACTCTGGTTTCACATAAAACAAAAGGTGTTCTGTTGTATAGAGTGACAAGGCCCAAGCTGAAGGAAGATTTAAACAATCATTTATACATGTGTGACGTGAGGGAATAATTACAATACAAATTCTCAGAGGGAAAGGGGCATAGGCGACTGGTAGGGAAAACTCTAACAAAATATCCACATAAAACAGATTTCTTGTGGAATACGTTATACTTATTCCCTCGTAGATTTACACACGAGGGCGTTTTCTCATCCTTAATTCAGTAGATAAACTTGTTCTGAAATAATTATGCCAACCATAATAAAACAATCTACTACGAAACATATACTACACACCTTCAAACTGTTTGTTCACAGCTACCAACAAATATAAATATTTCTATCAGGAAATTATTTGTATAATTCAGGGTGGTCCAACGTTTTTCCTCCCGAGGGCCAAACCTGGCTATCAGTTTGCACCGCTGGCCTAATATATTATATGTTTAGTAACACCATCACGTATTATAGGCCTACAAATAACACTTAACTAACAATTACTTTCAATAGGTACTTACTTATGTATAAATATTATTTTTTGGTTAGTAGATTCTTTCAAACTTTACTGCCAAAAATAGGTTTAATAATAATAATAATATTTAGCACCGCATCTTACTACCCGTTCGGGTTATACGCTTTGAGTACTAATTACGCTAATGGATTAGGAATTGGGAAGGTTGAATTAGAGGAAGTGAACCCGCATTTGCGTGGAAGGAGAGTGGAAAACCATTTAGGAAAAACCACCCCCAGTTCACCCGACCGAGATTCGAACCTTGATCTCCCCGTCCTCAGCAGTCGAGCTTAACACGACAAGCGCGTTAGTCAACTACGCCACCGAGGCGGGTCAATATGTTTATTAATCTTCTAGGAATGTATTATGAAATAATATGCTTCCACAAAACAGCTTAAGACTATAAATATATTTGAATACATATATACATATATAATAAATACTTGTATTTGAATAATTAGCTATTTCACATCTTACACCTCGGGGTTCCCTTTAATTACCCTCAGGGACATTGTGAGGGCCACATTTGTCCCATGGGCCACCAGTTGGACCACATTGGTATAATATGTATAAATTAAGATTTCAAGCATAATATTTTTCTTACTAAGAATATGTACAATTTTTTTTGCATACAATTTACTAAAACAAATGGCCAAAAATAATTATATTAAATATGAAAAGGCTGAATTATTGAAAAAAATTATAATAGAGAGTGTCAAAAGGTATATCAATTTATTTTTAATAAATTAAACATTTAAAAATTTATCTGTGAAGCAGTGTACCTGGAACGGGGTCAAACTCAGCCTCATGAAGATAAATGAGCTAATTAAATAGAAAAGTAGCAGCTCCGGTCTAGACAACTGAGCTTAACGGACTTGTGGAGCATTGTTCTGACCACACGACACCCTCTGTCCGCAAATATTGGCACTATTTTCGCTCACAGTGGTGACCGCTCGGTCGGGATAGTTTGCTAGCGGGCTCACACATTAGATATTTTTTTTTTACATTCTTGTATTTAATATATTTTTTACCATTTGTTTTTAATATAACATACAATATACATAACATAATATACAACAAATACTGCACAAGCCATATCCTTGGTAAGATTTAAACGCATCCATTACTAGTCTGCTTAAAATGTTTTATAAATTAATGTAATTAGTTTTCTTCTTCAAATAAATTGAAAAATGACACCTGGACACAGGAATTGAAAACCGGACTTTGGCTTAATGCACCATTGCCTTACCACTGAGCAATCCAGGGATCATCCCCTGATCAGTGTCACTCTTCACTTTGAATTTAAGGCAGCGTCTGAGATGGACGTGTTTCATACCCCAAACGTCGCCTTTCATATATACTTAATTGTAGAACGTTGCCTTCTTCCATCATAATTAGTTTTACTTATATTTGAAAGTCAAATAAATCATTATTAAATTTTCAAACGTTAAGACAAGGCCCCAAAGCACCTCTTTCTACGCATGCGTCTTTAATGAACACATACATAGCTGGAAACTATGAGTGACCTTTGCTACTACCAAATCCTAACGCGTCCCTCTCGTATTAGACTGGAATAGCAGTGATTGTGGTATCGGGGATCGAATCCCGGTCAGATGTACTGAGGATGTTTAGTTTCCTAGGTGGATTTTAAACCTCCCTCACAAATGTGAATACATTTCCTCTAAATTCCACCTTTCTCATAGATACCCCATAAGTGTAAGGTATCCGATTAGACCGGACAGGTAATAAGATGCAACGCACAAAAAACCCTACCAAATTAGGCACATGTTTCCATGATAGCTACTTCTTTTGCTAATAATCATCATGATAGCTGGTGGTAAGACATTGATAGTTCTCTTATACTGAATTCAGTACGGAAACATCGTTCATGTGTATGATACATTATTATATGTCCAGGATATCTATATATTTTCCCTAAAAGGGTACTTAGTGATAAGTAGGGAATAAATGAGACCAAATGCTCCTAGATTTGCGTGGAGGGAGAGTTAAAACCATTTAGGAAAAACAGCTCTCAGTATATCCAATTGGGATTCAAACCCCAACCTCCCCATCGGCAGTCGGCTAGAGTGACGCCCTAGACAATTCGATCACCGATGTGGATCACGCGGAAGGATTTTTATTTGAAATATTTAACGTGCACTTTCTGAAGCGACTCATTTAATCAGCACACGACTGCTAAACCAAATTAAATCCCTCCCGGCGGTTAATTCATCACTGTTAAAGGGGGAACCAACATTTCCCCATTCATACATTTTTCGGTCATGTCGGTACTCTAACCCGGGTCTACTCAATAGGCATACATGTTACCGACTGAACTTAGGTGTCGGACTCACGCGATGTTGGTTATCCTGTTCTTGCTTCAAACTGGAGAACTGTTTATCCCGAGCTTTGAGGCTTCCCTAGGTTTGTGTACTGAAAGCTTATAAAGTATCGCAAGAGTAGACTAACAATATGTACAGAGTTTTAGGTAAGACAAGCCCGGAGCAAACATTGTGAATACGTCGTGTCTCGTGCCTCCAAGATATTTATATTTTTGTCTTTAAAGAGAACAAAGTTCGTTATTTCACAGTGATAATGTGTTAGTTGCTTAAAGGAAACTGGTTAAAAGTGAAAGCTAATTTATGGTCTAGATACGGCATGACATTTTCAACACTGTCAAAAGATTTGAAAATAAACTTAACTTTTGAAAAGGTCGTATGGTCGAGATTAGGACGTCAGACAAACACGTATTTGGTCAGCACCACTTGCTATTCGTTTTTAAGGAGATTGGTTGACTCCCGAGACTAGACTATAAATATGTTTCTATTTCAACTGTACTACTTGTTATTCGTACACTGGGAGATTGTTTGACTCCCGATGATAGACTAAAAATACAGTCCTAAATATTGACAAGGTGTTTATACAAAATTAGGAATGCACTTATACATTTTTATCTCAAATATAGGGTGATTATTAGGCTTTGCCCTAATTTTAATATTTGTTTAGTATTATAGTTCTATTGTTTCTGTGTGTTTGGTGATCCAGTTTGTTACGAGCTTGACACTTTAGATCTCAAGACCACCAGTAAGGGTAAAGAGTGCTTAGGTCCTATTTGTGTTTTATCAACTTTGTAATGTAAGAGAAAGTCATTAACTTTTCAGATAGCATGATTGAATTACCTTTATCATTTAAGAAATTATTTTTAAGAGCACCACATCTTACAGACTGTTTAGGCTGTACACATATTTACTAATTACACTCATGAGATAGGGTTGAGTTTAGAAATAGTGTACCCACATCTGCATGGAGGGAGAGAGGAAAACCACTAACCATCCTTGGTACACCCAACCAAGTTTCGTATCCTGATCTGTCATTTGTAGTCTATTCTAACACGAGAGTGGTGCTTTAGACCATGCAGCCACCGAAGAAGGTGTTGTTTTGATTAATGCAAGCCTACTAGCACTTATTGTCACCTTTGAAGGCCTATTGGCGTACCTTTCTCCTCTCAATTAAAACTTGTCCCATAACTGTCAGCAAGTTCAGACCAGGGACTAACCTCACGGACTAATACAATAAAAAGACTAAGACGTCCACAGTTTTTATAAATAAAAGGATAGTCTAAGGCCGATTCTACACTAACGGTTAAAACGAGGTGGTTTCGCCGCTAGCTTATGCCCTCAAGCTATTGAATCTACACCTGACTGTAAAAAAGTAACTGATAAACAACAAAAACATAACAAAACGCTACTTACGGGGTGGTTTTTTTAAATATATTTTCCCACCCCTAACCCAACGATGGTATTATTCAGACCGCCAGGGCGCCATATCTTGTCTACTTGTGTTATGTTATATGTTTAAATGTAGTGTATGTTTTCGAGAGCCCCTCAGGGCTGGTGTTAACTATTTTTTTGGTTCATTTATGTTTCTCGTGTCATTATTCATGTTTATTATTGTTAGATGTTTTGAAATAAAATAATCACATACAAACAAACAAAACGCTACTGATTCTACACTAGCGGTTTAAATGTCGCGGTTGTTTCTTCCCCTTGTGCAGAATGGTTTAAAAATGGACATTGTACAGGCCGGCTGTATTGCGGGACTTATTTTGTTGGGAGAAATTAGAAAAAAAAACTCATCAAGATTTGTGACATTGAGGCACAACTGCCTGTTAACGCCTGGTGTAGTTTGAATCGCGTTCCTACTGCCAGGCGGTTTTAGCGCCTCCAGAGGTAGCGGTTAAAACGCTGGTCTAGACGAAAAATTATTTTCTAACTTGATAACAAGGGTTTCATTCAAAGGAGCCGCTAGTGTGTAATAGGCCTAAAACTTTAATTTGTGAACAGTCCTGTCAGTAGGCCAACTGGCTACCAGCTACCAGAATAATGAATTTGAAATTTAAAATATTCACCTAGAATTTACATAAATGGGAGATAGGATAAAAAATGATATGCTACGGTGGCCGCGTGGTCTAACGTACTTCTCTCACAATATAGTGAGACTGCTGATTATGGGGAGATAGAGGTTCGAGTCTTGGTCGGGTGTAATGAGGGTTGTTATTTTTTAATGGTTGGCCACTCTTCTTAAAGGAAAATACTGCTAAACTACCTTTCGAATGCTTCCTTTCTTCTCCCTACCTCAATAGAGTAGCTATCATGTATGTATATGACCTGAACAGGTAGTAAAATGCGTTGCTATAGTCTATTAAAAAAAACTACATTATAGAACATGTTATAGACTTTTATAAAAGAAAATGGTGAAATGTAGGAGATGAACATATATTCACAGTCAGTTAAAAATATAACTTTTGTACAATATGAAGACACAAACACACCTAGGCTAAATCATAAGTGTGTTTATTTCTTCACTTTAGACCAATGTGTGTACAATTTGTACACACATTTTTTCTCCAATCTCCTAGCAATAAAGTTTGACTGTTTTTCATCTTTCAAGTCATGCTGTACTCCTTTGTGGTGCTGCGATCTAGCGATAATTATTGTAGCCACTCGGAGTAGACCTATATTTCCGGAAGACACGTTTTACCTAAGAATATTCATAATAATAGAGCAGCCTTGGTGACCAGATTTGTATAAGTTTCCTGGGCAATATAAAATGTAGGGTTGTTTGGGGCGTAGGGCATTGTTGGCATTGTTAAACTTGCTTTTGGCGCGTAGTTATAGGCTAGTTTGAAATAAAACTAAGACTATTTAAATGATGAGAAGTAACTGAAGATCTGTGATACGTTTCAAATAACCAGAAGGTATCCAACCCCCTTAAGGTGGGAATAAAGGGAACGCGAGAAAATGTCAGTGTTTTTACAGGTTTTATATCATTTCTTTTTTTTTGCCAGAATAAATAAAATATTGATCCAGTTGCAACGTTTAGCTTAATTTTCCTCACATGGTGATATCAACTGTTGATGAATATATATCATGAGCGTAGCGGCATTAGATGATACATTTTTTAAATAACAGAAAAAGTTGTCATTAAATTCCAAGACGTCCTTGATAGATATTCAACAACTGTTGCTATTATGTGAATAAAATTAAATTCTAATTTTATACTTGAGAAATATTTTATTTATTTTGGCCAAAGAAATGTTTTTGCTATAAAAACTGCAAAATCACTGTCCTTTTCTCGCGTCCCTTGCCACCTCACCTTGAGTTCATCCTCCCAAACTTCCCCTAGACCACCCCATCTCCCTTCCCTTAGTTAATAACATCCCTTGATGAGATGAAAGGCAAGCGTTGTAGCTCCTCAAATAACTTTACCATTCACAAACCCGCGAACGAAGTAAAGAGAAGAAAAAAAAAGATAAAAAGGTTGGGTGAGAGGAGGGGAGGGGTTCATGAAAATTATTTTTCAATCCTCAACCCAGAACTGAAAATATTACCCTCCCATTAAAAAAAGAAAAGTAATTATACTCTGGATGCTTTAATTACTCTGCGGCAAGAAGGATCTAAGTTGTATAGCGATCTTGGTTACGGGGTTAGCACGTGTGAACGGGGGTTCCGTTAACATTGTCGTGCTGATGAGGTCTATGTAGCTCAGTGTCACTTCGTGGAGTGATGACAGGTTAAGCAGAGCTAGTTAAAACTGTACCTGTGATATGTTTTGATCCACTCACTCTCCATTTGACCAATCATACAATATAATAATTAATGAATTTGAAAAAATGACACTTGGGTATGAGTATCAAACCCTGAACTTTCAGCTTAGCTCAACAATTCCGTACCACTGAGCTATCCAGGACTCGTCCCGTGCTCAGGGTCAATCCTCGCTCCGGTTTTATGGCAGAGGCTGTAATTGACGTGTGAAAATCATCAGCTGCTATGGAGCTATTATTGATAGCAGAGTCATCCGCAGCTTGAAAATTGGTTATATGCTGCTATTAGTAAATAGTAATAGTAATAATAACAATAAGCCTATGGCCTGGTCAGTTTAGTAAAATACCTCCCCTTTCCTCTATTCATCCGCCACTATTCCTCCACTAGTCGCTTCTATCTTCTCCTCACACTTGCACACCTTCTGTTAACTGCTCCTCCCATGTATTTCTTGGTTTGCCTTGCTGTCCTTTTCCTACATACTTCATATCCTTCATTTTCTTTGACATCCTTTCTTTTTCCATCCTCATTACATGTCCATACTATCTCAGTCGTGCTTCCTATACTATATCATGTATACTCCATTCTCGGTAGGAATTATTCTCTGAAAGGTATTTTTTCCTACCAATATCCTACTATATAATATATTTCTGGTAGGTAAAAAGGCCTTTCAGAAAACAATTCCTACGGTGAACAGACTATACTCCCTGTACCCCCACTTTTTTCCCGGACGACTTCATCAGCTAGTACAATGAATGACAATTGTACATGAAAGCGAAGAGCATTTGTATAATTTCTTTAAGATAGCTCTAACACAAGTTCGACTTACCAAGCTGCTGCCCCACTCACGAGCCGACGGCCATGCTTGAAGAGAACGTGTTGACTCGTAGAAAACAAGAACAAATCGTTTGGGCTGCGACCTGGCTACTCCACCCAGCGACCCTTGACGGCACGGCGTGGCCATTGTACAAACCCTCTCCCGTGATCTCAGCATGTTATTTTGACAATTTAATATGGCAATTCGGTGACCTGGTGGTCAAGGGGTAAGGTGTCGGACTTCTGTGCTGGGGCCCGGGGTTCAATCCTCGGTCTCGGCACAGATTTATCTGATTACCAAACCCTTCCTTCACCTCTGACAAGACATCTTGTGAATGTGGAGGAATGCCAGGCCTCCACCGTGGTTCGGATTCCACGTTAAACTGTAGAAGTGCGTATAACCCGAACGGGTAGTAAGACGCGGTGCTAATAATAATAATAATAATAATATGGCAATTTAATTAAGTCCGTGGGGCCAAAGTAAATGTAGAAGTTTCCATTTCCTTTTGTTTTGACGATTTAATATGTCAATTTAACTAAGATTGTTGAACCAGAATTATTTTATACAATCACACGTGTCACAATGTGTATTTTATTGACTTGTAAGCTAATTTCAACTTTGCCGACTTAAACTTCATTAATGTTTACTTAATGGCATTTCGAAAATGTACTGCACATAGGCCTATAGTAGAGCATCGATAATTCGGACTAATCGGGGATTGACCTGGTCTGGATTATTGATTCGTCCTGATTTTCGAAAATACAATACCCATACCAAAAATAAAATAAAAAAGTAAGCATAAACAGGGTAACTACAAAAAAACTCAGTGTTAAGGTAGAAACATTTTCATTACACATTTTCACTTTGATTAAATAACAAACTTACACATTTGTATTTGTTGCTAAACAGTGGAGGCTCGTGTGTAGGCACTGTGGAACTACACCACCCCATATTTCCATTAGATATTATCAATAACATTTAATATAACGAGTCCTTTTTTTCTCTAATTCTCTCTTTATTTTTGTAGTACAATATATATTCCTTAAGCTTAGTTTCAGTACGTCAGTAGCCATCCCCTAGTTTATGAAAAAGATACAAAAATCTTTGTATGGAATTGTGCGCTTCACAGTGTCAGTGACGTGGTGTTTGACTGTTGTGCGCATGAGCACATAGGAGGAGGGTGGGGAGGAAGGCGGGACTGCCAGGTAGATAGAGCACTGCTGCTCTCGCAGTGCAAGGCTCTGGCGTGATGGTGGAAGGAAGTCTTTTTTACTCAGCGTGTGTTGTGCTTAAAAACCGTGTATCATATTCTTGAATGTGATAAAGTGTAGAAGAGTGTAGAATTAGATTATTATTCTGCTTCCAGCTATTCTATTTGATTCATTTTTTTTCGGTTCTTCTATTTAATAGAAAGACTAAATGTGCTTGCAGTACTTTCAAAGGAGAAAATTTCCTCTATTGTCATCTAGAGATCAAGGAGAAAATTATTGAACTTTTTGCGCAAATTAAAACAAGAAGAATGGATTTCATTTTTAAATTAATAGATCAAGCTTGAACTGTAACAATTTAAGTTAAAGTAAAAATAAAAGTTTTTTTTTGCTAAGATTTNTTTTGCGCAAATTAAAACAAGAAGAATGGATTTCATTTTTAAATTAATAGATCAAGCTTGAACTGTAACAATTTAAGTTAAAGTAAAAATAAAAGTTTTTTTTTGCTAAGATTTTATCAATTTCCTGAATAAATTTTCTTTTTACAAAATTTTAAAATAAAGGCTAAAAATTTTCTGGAGCAGCACCCCCACTAATTTTAGCTACGAGCCGCCACTCTTTCTAAATATTACAAATTCTGAAGGGATATACTATAATAAGGTAAAAGTCTAACAGCTAAAAAAGTCTCATTTTTTTGTACAAAGGTTGATGTGCGTTTTTTTGGTGACCACATCTCTGATATTACCATTGAGGTTATTTTTAGACTAAACATAATATTTTTTTTGCGATCCGGATATTTGACGTCTGAATTAGGCCTATCGACTCTCTACTCTCTTTAGTCTAATATTTCATGTTCAATATCCCCTAGGTGTGTTGACCTTTATGGTGTTAGCTGTAGGCCTACTTTGAATATTTCCTAAATATATGTTTGGTCTGAGTAAGCACTCTCTTCAGTGGTAGCATGGTCTAAGGAGTCACTCTCGCAACAAACTAGTTTGCCGATGACGGGGAGATCTTGGTTCAAACCACGGTTGGGTGCATTGAGGTTTTTCCATAAATGGTTTATCAACTTTCCCTTCACGCACATGAGGGTAACCTACACTTCCTCTAAATTCAACCTTCCTTATTCTTAACCAATTAACCTAATTAGTACATATGCTTGTAGCCCTAACGGGTAATAAGACGCGGTAATGTAAAAAAAGACACGGTAGAAAGCCAACGGTTGTTCAGTTAAACTGTAGTGTCCTGGTCTGACACCTTAGCTCTGTCGGTAGCGTGTTTGTATACTGAGGGTGGGGTCCCTGGTTCAATTCCTTACATGGCTTAAAAAGGTTTCACTGGTGAAATGTAGGTTTAACCTTTCGCAGTGTTGAATACATGTCCGGAGGATGGATGTTGTTTCTGTACTAAAATTAATTTATTTTGTAAATGGTGTGTGTATATAATGTCAGCTCAGAATGTGCACGTTAAATAGCTCAAAATCATTAAACGAAATTAAATATAGTCTACAGTACATGAATAACAAAGCTCAAGATTCGGATGGACACCTACTATATAAGAACGATGTAAAGTTGTATAGCCTTTTCCTCAAAAATTATACATAATAACAACACGCGTTTTTTTAAAAATTATATTTAACTTGTAAATTTAATACGAAATATATTAATAAAAGAGTTACAAGTTAATATCTACTTAGTTACAATAAGACATAATTTTGATTAAATTAAAATTAAACCAAACATTAAATACAAGAATATAGTTTTGAAGTTATCATATTGTTATAAAGAATAAGATAATGTTCTATCATTACAATATGAATATTTATAATATAATGATTTAAACAAAATTTTAAACTTTCAAATTAAATCATGCCAAAAATATTGAAAAAGTTTAGCGTTTTCCTGCTAGATGGTTCTGTTATCCTAACTATCTCTCCTTCTCCTCCCCAATCCCTTTTTGGCATTATATCTTTCCATATTTTTTCTGTAAGTCCAGCTCCTTCCCCTTCTCTCGCCCCATGTATATTATGTTCAGGTAAAACCCTTGACTTGACGCTAATTATTGTCTGTCACTTTATTACTACTATTACCTCCAAACCTGAGTTATTGAAAATGTTCCTTGTGATGGGTTTGAATGATATATGTCAAGTTTTTTTTAATAGAGTATACTTGATTTTGTTTAGCTTATAAATAATTAGCACAAGCAGTGTTTCCTTGATTAGATAAAACCAATCTGTATAACAATGGTTTTATAAGAAGAGGTGAAATTGCTTACATCCGCCTTGGTGGCGTAATTAACTAACACATTCTATTTCATGTACAGCAAGACTTCTGGGGACGGGGAGATCCAAGTTCGAATCTCGGTCGGGTGAACTGGGGTGGTTTTCCACAAATGGTTTTACACTCTCCCTTCACGCAAATGTGAGTTCACTTCCTCTAAATTCAACCTTCCCAATCCTGAACCTATTAGCGTAATTAGTACTTAAGCGTATAACCCTAACGGGTAGTAGGACGTGGGTCTAAATAAATTAAAAAAAAAGCTTTCTCTAAATAGCTTTATTCGTGTTTTATAGACAAACAAGACTGACGTACTTACAGCAGGATTGATTTTGAAGACATTAAGATTCAGGGGTGGATCCAAGATTTTTATTTAGGGGAGCGGGCCATGTGTGTCAAAACTATTATTTCTGTCCCCTGAAATTGTCATCAAATTATTTTGACTTAAGACTTCTTTTTTTAAAAAAAAGTTGCACTCAAACACATACACACGTATATAAAGGTTGTTACTCCAATAATAATAATAATAATAATAATAATAATAATAATAATAATAATAAAAGAGACTTATAAAAAATAGGTCCACAAACCAACTCACATAAAGGTAAAGGCATTTTTTATTTTTTTATTAAAAAATAAATTTCAAGGTGCACCGCACAGACTTTCTTTCACTTTTATCTTAAAAATAGACATTTACTAAAAACTCCTAAGATTTGTGAAACTAAATAGTAGGTCTATAAATTGTTGTAGAAACATTACTTATTATTCCCCACTGATATTAGGAACTAGGAATATTGTTCAAAAAAATTGAGAAAAGATAATTATCTTTGTCACACAAAGAGCATAAGAATACAATTCATTTTCAAAGACCTGGATTAAAACGTATTTAGTCTATATTTGTTTATAGTTCAGAAATTTTTAGTTTTATAAAAAAATATGTATATTTTTTACCTTTAATAGTACTTTAACTTTACAACGATAAGTTATTATTTCAAATAGTTGTGGGAAATGATGAAAATTGGAAAGTTTCCCTCGTGTAAGCTACCCTCAAAGTTATGTTCATGAGAAAATGGAAATTTACATCTTGTTTATAATGATAAAAAGTGTTCAAATATAAAAAATAATTGAAACTCGTTAGAGTGAATTTTATTAAAATCGATTCATTCAATTAATGCCCTTCAATAAACTACACTTAAATTTAGGGTTGGACATCTAATTCCAAAAACTCCTCGGGGGGACATTATGGAAACCCCAGATACCAAGCTGTAGCCAAATCTGATAAATGGTTTCAACTCCATCCCGAAATACAAGCAGACAGACAGACATACAAACAGACAAATGACATGGCGAAAACAACTTTGTTGGTTCCAGGGGGTCATGGAACGTCGACATTTATCAAAATCTCGAGCTCGAATTTGTTGACGATCACAATAATTTCTCTCCGAGGTGTCACGAGAAAGTAAATATTTGCTTACAAAACAGGAAAACCACCTTCAGTTCACGAATACAAGATTCGAACCTTGACCTCCCCATCAATAGCGATCAAACCAACAACAAGCAACGGTTAGAAAGAACAATACTGCGGGTATCTAAGCTTTGTAAACAAATATTTACTTTCTCTTGACACCTCGGAGATAAATTATTTTGATCGTCATCTATATCTATCGTCGTATATATACCTTTAACGGTTTTATACAAGTGATTTATCACTCTGGCTTTCCCATCTTTACTCCACACAAATGCGGGTTCACTTCCTCTTGGCTACCCTCCTCATCTCTACCCATTCAGATTAAGCCGTTAATAACCTGTGTGCTGAATGTAACAACTAAAATAAAAAATCTAGTTCTAGATGGTTTATAATCATATTATAATAATACATTTATGATTTTGAATGGAAATATGGTTTACAAAGTTTTATTCTAAATTTTAGAATGCAATGTTCTTGTTAGTATGGTGTTCAAAAAGAGTTAACAGTAGGGCCTATTTGTAAAGTGAAGTAGGCGGGCAGTGTGTACATTCTATTTAATAGAAATACAATTTAACTAATTGTAATTTTGCGCATAACTTTGGCCCCCTTAAAAAAAAGATATTTCAATTTTTTTTAACAGTCTATCACCTAGAACAAAGTGTGGTGTTCACTTTGGTTTTACTATCTTTTGTACAAACAAAGTGTGGTGCACTTATTTTAATTATAACTTTCTTATATCATGTATTTAAGTACTTTGCGTAAGCATCGACAGTAAAAACTGTCACTGAAAAGAAAATAAAAGAAATGGCTATATATTTTTTTAATATTATGAAGAAAATATATTTAAAATATTTCTACAGTGATAAATAAACTAAATTAAAATGCCATAATTTACTGTAATTAATGATTTACTACGGTAACTCAGAAAAATTATACGTTGACAGGAATTATAGCCCTTGTCCTTTGACTTTGGACGTCATTATATAAAACCCCGAGATTGTGGCTCAAAACTCGGCATCACTCCTTGAAGAGAATATTGTTGATAGTTTGTCTTTTGTTGAGTAACAAGCAACAAAGTTGAAAAGATTAGGGGGGGGGCGGTGGTGGCTGCCTGGATTAACTGTGGAATGTAAGATCACTCTGAAAGGGTGAAGTATAGAAGGGTTGAGAAGGGCCGGTGGGGTGACTGCCATAGCTACAATAGCGCACCTCTAGTGAGGTGATATATATAATACATGGTACTACTTGGAAGAGAGATTCGCAAAACCTCAAGATGTCCATCTGAATCTTGAAAGACAGAAATTATCTTTAGTTAGGAATATAGCTGCATCAAATATCATGTTCAAAAATGTGAAGAAATACACCTGAACACCGAGAATAAATGATATTTTAATTTTAAAACTGCTGTTTTTCCCTTACATATTTTTTTAATTTGAAATTATATTATATATTCTCGATGTATAGTAAGCTTTAATTTATTTAATAATTGATGAAAATTGGTTGGGTAAAATACAAAGAATTGATGGATAATGGAATATCTTCACTTTTTAAATGTAACGTTTGTATGAATACAATATAATTTAAAAACAATATTAAGCCTACTAAATAAGGTTTGTAAAATATTATTTTGAATGAAAAACGGCAAATAAATGCATTGATCAACCAACTTAGAAATCCTTCTCAACCAGCCAAATATATTCGGATTTCTTCTCTATCGAGTAGTGAAATAAAAAAAGAAAAGAAACGAAAAAGAATCATTGTAGAACTAGAAATATCACTTCCACTGAAAGTTTCCCTCCGTTTGCCAACATTATTCTCTGTCAGAGTGGTACCACTGAGAAGAACGAAGGGTGGAAAGGGACGTGGAGACAAGAAAGATAAGTTTTCCCTGAAAGGTGGACGGGAAAATCAATCTATTTTAGTTGGCAGTAGTGGTCCAGGTCACGTGATGTCTTCACAGGGTGGGGATAACAGTTAGTGATTGGGGACAATCTCGTCTCCCCCCTTCCACCCCTCTTATCCCATCACATTGGGCCAACTTTCTTTCACTTTCTTATACGGTAGCACATGTGTCGACAAATAGAAAACTTTATGCTTGGTAAGTCTATAGGATGATAAAAATAGGCCCCCTATGTACTTGGTAAGTCTATAGGACGATAAAAATAGACCCCTTATGTGTTTGGCCAACACTTTTGATTTTAAGTGTGTGTACTGTAGTTATATATACGTCCTGGAAATGCGCATATTTACTCTAACTAAGGGGAGAGACATACATTTATAGGAGGTGTACATGCATTTGCATATAGGGAGGGATGAAAGCAATTTAGGAGGAGGGGAAGGCTGACCCAAATCAGTACATACGGCTGAGATTAAAGCCTAGACCTCCCAATAACCGCAAAACCAGTAAAAACTAGAATTGGGCCTTACTTTTCATGGACCTCATTAAATTTGTTACTACTGTTTATTTAAAGGAAGTGTTACCACATTCTCGTTGAGGGAGAGTGAAAAAATTAATTTAAGAAAAACAACAACTAAGAACACAACCTGCTTCAGTGGCCTAATGTTATAAGGCGTCCCTATTGTGTTAGACCAGCCTATTGATGACGGAGGGACCGAGGTTCGAGTCCCGGTTGGGTATCCTGAGGGTAGTTTTCCCTAAATGATGTCCCACTCTCCTTCCACACGAATGCTATAAGCTATGAGTATCGCCTGAATCGGTAGAAAGACGCTGTGATAAAAAAAAAAGTCGGGTTTTAAAACCTGATCTTCCCGTAATGCCTACCAGACCATACGAAATTGTTACCTTAGCCTGCGTGCCCACCTATGCGGGTATTTCTTAGGTTTTAGTGACTTACCAACAGAGGTTGAAGTAGCCATTTATGACTAGATGCACTGGGAATATTTACTTATAATTTTCCCCATCGTCTGTTAAGATATTATAATGATTGCAATTTTTTTTTTAATTTGTTATAAATTTATTTATTCTGTTACTTTGGGACAAATAACTTACTAGATTATAGTTTCTAAAACTCAATTAGCTAAAGCTAAAGGTCCCAGGTTTGATTACAGGGTGAGCTGAAAAATTTAATTCATACAGTTGGAGTTTATTATTTCGAGCACCCGCTTCAGTGGCCGTGTGGTCTAAGGTCTAAGGCCGATGATGGAGAGATCTAGTTTCGAACTTCGGCTGAGTGTAGGCCTACTGAGGGTGGTTTTTACAAAGTAGTTTTCCACTCTCCCTCCACACAAATGCGAGTACACTTCCTCTTAATATAATCTTCCTAAGCCCTAAAACCATTAGAGTAATTTTTCGAACGTGTGATTTACCTATATAAGAAAGTAAGATAAACCTTATCGGTGCAAATATGGAGAAATTGATGAAAGATACAGACAGGTCTAAAAGGAGGAAGTCACACTACCCACATTTTCCAGGATACCAACTTTAATATCTCAGAACCCATAAATGACCCTAACAAATAACTTTTTCTTTCAAAATTAATTACAATATGACAGAGAACTATTTTAACCATAATCTAAAGTGTATTAGAAAGGTATTATTGTCTATATGATGGAAGCATTAACTCATTAGAAGTTAAAATTAGACTCCACCCCCCCCCCCTCTTCCTATCCCGTACCCTTCATATACAATCCTCTTGGGATGGTTAGATATTCATTCATAAGGTAGGCCTATAAAATCCCTAACCTCGTTCCACAATATTAGATAAGATCTCTAAAAATACTTCACCAAAGCGTTCACTCGGAAAACGGCGTTAATTAAACGGTGCCGTTTAACAGTTAAAATTAGATTAATTTAAATGGTGCTTAATCCAATTTGATTTTTATCAGGTTCTGATTTTTATATTGTCATGAATATTATGGTAAGCCTGCTTCTCAATAACAAAATTAAAAATGTAGTTTTTCCGCTCTATTTTCAATCCTGCAAACAGAGTAATTGACGCCAAGGAAAAATAAAATTTATTAATAAGAAACTAGTACGGCTACCACAAGGTGTATCAAATATAAACGGAGAAGATAATTTACGTTTGCTGTGTATCTTGGCCCTTAATTGGCTTATATTTCCTCGCATTCTCATTGCTATTATTTCAAGGTTAAGAGGAACGCTCGCTGCGAGTTCCCAAATATCTTAACATTTTCTGTTGTGCGCCTATAAAAAATTACTGTATTTGTTAAAGGGGGGCTAAATCTAGAGCTCTTTTTATCAAGCCTAGTCTCATAACTCCGCAAATATATTTAGAAAGTCCCTAGTTGAAAATGATCTAATGTTACATTTCCACACACACAAAAAACTATTAATAAAACTCAAAATGTAGGGTTGTTCAGGAAAAAGATCCCTGTTGTAATCATTCGACTTTAATTTGGCTTGAACCATATTTTGAAACAACCCATCGCTGATTAAATGTTGCGTTAGAGCTGAAAGTCTGCGTGGCAACTTCTCGCTTACCGAGGCGGCCCCTTTAGCAAAAATATTTCATTGTATTGAAGCCCCGAGCATCCTTTCTTCTCTCCCCTCCCTCCCTTCCAAACAACACCTAGCGGGAAAAGGAAGAAGTTTCAGTTGCTAAACTCAATCTGGTCCAGAGGCAGCAGCATCCAATCTCCCCACCTCATCACCATCATCATCGCCGTAGTGTTCCTCGCCGCATCGCTATTGCAGTAATCGAGAAGGTGGGAGGGAGTGATAAGGGGGTTGTAATCAAACTTCCAACCCTGTGTCGACTGTATATAGAGCTCTGGCTGTAATCAACTTTGCCCCCAAAAAATACCCTCTCCTCTCTCTTTTCTCACTCGCTCTTAGTTAGACAAGGAACGAACCCATGGCAGCAAGCCTGGAAAACAATCCTGTCCCTCCGAACAAGACAGTGCTAACAGACCTTTTTACTTACACTCGTATTGTGATCGCCGAAAAAAATCTAGCTCAAGATTTAGATGGTTGTCGACGTTTCATGAGCCTCTGAACAAGAAATAATATTTTTTCGCGTGTCCGTCTGTCCGTCTTTATTTCAGCCTTAAGCTGAAACCATTTTACCGATCGGGCTTAAACTTAATAAGTTATCTAGGGTTTTAATAAGGTTCCTCGGAGGTTATTTTGGAATTACCTATCTGTTAGCTTACTGAAGGGCGAAAGAAGAAAAAGTTGATTTTCTCAAAATCTGTTCCAACAATTTTGGTTAAATTTAGTATCTAAACATTGTTTAACATAAAAAACAAAATATCTTTATATACTTTATTCAAGCGGAAATTTCTAATTTTGATAATCCACCACTATTAAATATATGAAATAACTTATCACTGTAAATTTTTAGTAGGCTACTACAAAAAATTAAAAATTCCTTTATTTGAAATATATTTTTATAAAACTAATAGTTTTTAGATATTAGCAAATATATTGTTAAAATATAGGTTGGGGAAATTAATTATGCTCCTTGGTGAACAGAGATATTCTTCTTTTTTATCATGTGTTTTAAGAGTGTATATATTATAATTTCATTAAAACTCTTTGATGAAGTGCTTCTGCAACATTGTCTATTATTTAGTTTCAAATATCTTATGAGTTTTAAGAAAATTTCTCAATGTTTAGGTAAAGGAGCGGGAAAGTATGTGCGGTGCAGCGTACCATTTTATTTCATTTTTTTCTTAAATATTTAGCGAAGTACCTTACTATCCGTTCGGGCAAAACACATGTGTAGGCCTACTAACTATGCTAATGTGTTAAGGATGAGTAAATTTGAATTTGTAGGAAGTGTATCCACCATTTTGTGGAGGGAGAGGAGGGAAAATATTTAGGAAAACCACCCTCAGTACACCCGACTGGGATTCAAACCTCGATCTTCCCATCATCGGCATTATAATTTATTGCGAAAACAATGCCTCAGACCATGAGGCTACTTAAGTGGGTTATAAGGTGCTAGGCTTTATAGAAGAGAGAGTTCAGTGTGTGTGTGTATGTG
>CABFVX010002410.1:0-44038 GCA_902151425.1 Timema shepardi
GGTGATGGGGGGGCGGGAGAGGGTTGATGCTGGGTGCAGTGTAGGGGAGACTGGGGTAGTGCGGGACTCCATGGGAGGTAGGGGAGATAGACTCCCAAGGGGGGTGGAGGAAGCACAGGGGTGATCAAATAGAAAGAAACTTTAGCAGAATGCCATGAAAGGTTGGAAATCCATCCTATTATTTATTTATTTTTGCATTAGTTCAATACATTGTTATGATTATTCTTACATAATTTTGAATTTTGCCTAAGAATTTGTCATGTAATACCCTGGTTATGGAATGTTTTTGGATATATAAGTGGAAATACAATTAGCGCTCTAAGCCAAAAAATCCTTATTTCTTTTCACGTATCCAGAATTAATGTTTAAATATGCCAGCTTAATTCTAGATAATATGTTAGAAACCATATAGATATAATATACAGATAAACCATATTTATTAGATCCGGTCGTGATCAAACTACATTCCCACCAAAATAGGGTTGGCTACAGGAAATGTTTGACCAAGTCTACGATTTTTAAACAATTTTGTACTTATAAAAATACATCCAAGCAATGTCAGGAAGATACTAATTTATTTAATAGGCTTACTAGCGTCAAGTGATTATTTATGTAACTAAAATGTTTGATTATTCTAATTATAATAATGGGGAGATCACGGTTCGATCCTGGTTGGGTAGTTTTCCCTAAATGGTTTTCCACTCTCATACCACGCACATGTGGGTACATTTACTCTCAATTACACCTTTATAATCCCTAAATCATAAGTGAAATTAGTATATCGACGTATAATCCGAACGGGTACTAGTAAGACACGGTGCAAAACAAATATAAAAAATGATAATTATTACACTAATGGATAAGGTTAAATGGTTTGATATTAATTGTATTACGAAACACTAGGTTAAGTTTGCATCTATTCGTGAGGTTAAAAGCAATGGTGTTGAAAAGATGTAGTACTTCCCATGTTCAGTTGAAAAAAAATCTTAACCTCTCAATACGTTATAACTAATATTTTCTAAGAAAAACTTAGCTTTTCTGTTATGTGTTTGAACATTTTATAATGCATGGTTCGATACACAGTGTTTATGAATTAGCACATTTCCTCTTAATAGCACTATTCCTTAAAAGTTAAACAAGCCAAAAATATCAAACATTAAGCTTCGTCTGATACGTTTGTGAGATAGTTGATACTGAAACTTCACTCCGCTTGAACAACCGTCGATGCCAGAATGTATTATTATTATTATTATTATTATTATTATTATTATTAGCACCGAGTCTTACTACCCGTTCGGGTTATACGCACTTGCGCTAATGTGTAATGTTAGGGTGATAGTTAGATGAAATGGAGGACCTACAGTTTAACGTGGAATCCGAACCACGGTGGAGGCCTGGCATGCCAGAATGTACAATATAGCATAATACAACACTCTTCTGACTGTTTCGAAAGACACTTGTGTGTTTTTAAACACTTACTATATGCATGAATGATGTAAGCAGGAAAATAATACATATTTTTACAGCACATGTTGTACCTTTCATTACGCTACCTGGAAGTAATTATATGTATCCTGGCCCCATTTGACTGTGATAAGCACCCCACAAATCTTTGCTTAAAGTGAAAGTGGTGGGAACGCGTTAAAATGTCAGCTTTCACAGAACAACATTTATTTTGCCAAAGTAAATAAATTTTGCTTCAGTAGGAATATAGTACTTTCTTCACGTCATAGTTATATCAACAGTTGTTGAATATCTGTATCAGAATAGCAGCATTTGAGCAGAAACTTTCTATTAGTAGTCATTAAATTCCAGGACACTCCTTAAAGATATCAGATAACTGTTGACTTCACTACATTAAGAAATCTAAATGCTGTTTTTCTACCGGATAATTATTTGATATATTTCACCATAATATGTTTTGATATAAAAACTGCAAAAACGTTGACCTTTTTTCGCGTTCCCTTTGATATCACTCTAACATTTTCTGCTATAAGTAATCTCGTGATGAAGAACTGTAAGAATTTGTTTACATACTGTATGCTTGGCTTAAAAATTAACTCGACTAACTTTTTAGAGTTAATTATATATAATAAAAACTAAACTACAAACCCGGTCAACAGGAACGTTAATATCATAGCAGTAGGACCAACTATTGGACACATGTTATAATAGCCATGGCTCCACATAGTACCGAACTAGAGTCTCCGAACATCTGTTAATGTAATAATAATAATAATATTTAGCACCGCGTCTTACTACCCGTTCGGGTTATACGCTTTAAGTACTAATTACTCTAACGAATTAGGAATTGGTAAGGTTGCAATAGATGAAGTTAACCCGCATTTGCGTGAAGGGAGAGAGGAAAACTATTTAGGAAAACCCCCCCCTGGTTCACCCGACTGAGATTCGAAACTCGATCTCCCCATCCTCAGCAGTCGAGCTCAACATGACTAGCGCGTTAGCCAACTACGCCACCGAGGCGGGTATCTGTTAAGGAACACTCTAAACAATTTGTTTTTTTGTATAGGTGTAACTTAAAGATATATTAACGTGTTTTTTTTGTCACTACCCGTTAGAGTTCAAATGCATGTGTACTAATTACACTAATGTTGGTAGAAATTAATAAGGTTGGAGGTATAGGTACAGTAGACCCGTGTCTTCTTTGGTGCTGACTGACGACTCACAGATGACTTCTGACAGTCAAAATTTTGGTATATACTTAAATTATGATCGTCAGAAGTGACAGCCGCTAAACACATGTTTTTGTAGATAATATATTTCGGCGTAGGGATACATAGTTTGGTCTGATAGCTTTTCAAAGCTTTTAGCTGTCAGCTGTAAGCTGTCAGTCAGCACCAAAGAAGCCGTGGGGCTACTGTAGCACAGTATATTCTAATTTGCGTGGAATGGTAGTGGAAAACCACTAATTAAAAATCGGCTTCATTCTTACGAAATTCAAACCCCGATTTATTGAAAGGTAGAAATCTTAGACCATTCGACAACTGAGGTAAATTTTAATGCTAATCTTTATTTATCAATAATTTTAATATTTTATTCGTGTCAGCGGTGACTATTAACCATTGAACCAGCAGAACTCAGAATATATCGACAGAGTTGCGATGCTGAAAGACAATTTAATTCAATTATTACATCCCAAAGATAAATGGTCGACTCGTGGATTGACATTAGATCAGCTCTGATAGTAATTGCTGATTTCCATCCCAGCCAGAGATAATAAATGGCCCCTCATAAATCTGGCCAAAATGTTTAATTTCGAAATAAAACGTTTTTAACGATGTTGAACGCATCGATAATAATGTTGTGAGATATTTTCTTTGAACAATACTCTTTTAATTGCAATTGTTTTTCAAATGTGGCTTCATTATCGGTACACAGAATTGTGAAATTAGTATGTTTGATTAATGTAATAAGGAACTAAAATTAGAAACGCTTAAAATAGATAAACAGATTCTAGTTTTATCAGAAATTTTTGAGTGTGGCAGAAATAAATGATTAGAATTCTACACATAAATCAGAAAATAAATAGGCCTATAGTTTACCATAAAAATATATCATATAGTAACGTAAATAAATAATATTAATAATCGTAATTCTTTCTTTTTTTTAATTGCACTGCGTCCTACTACCGTGTGGGCTATACGCATATTTACACTAATTTGTTAGTAATAAGAAAGGTATAAGTTATAGGAAATATACCCGCATTTGTGTCGAGCGTTAGTGAAAGAACATGTAGGAAAAAGACCTGAAATACACCCGGCCGGAATTCTAACGGACTTCACCGACAAACAGGACTAGAAATATTGACTCCATAGCCCACGTGCCCATAGATGTGTATGAAAATATTGTTTATTTGAATTTTACTAACATTTTTCAAAAACACTAAGAAGATTTAATCTAAAACAGAAAATTCATTCATGTATTCCCAAAACCTAGCATCAGTTATTGCACTATTTAGATACACTATTTGCCTACATAGTGAACCTCTGTAACCAGTCGGTTACAGTAACCGCTTCCATTTAACCGTCGCGAACGGATCTGGTCGTAACGCACCCACGCACGCTTGCGCGCACTTACACACACCCCTGGTAGATAGAAAGAGCGTAGAAACCCCGGGGTATTGATTTCTAGAAACCTCCCCCCCACTCTCTCTCCCACTACCTTCGCCCTTGTCACCCCTTGTTCCCCGCAGCTGTGACGTCACACAGCCAGGGCTTGCAGACCAACGCACTTGCGCCCCTCACCTGAAACTGGGCGCAATATGGACCTGGTTCGAACCCTTTAAATCCACTTTTTTTTTTACATCTTTGTGGTCGAGTGGTTGGTAAGGCTAGCGGATTTAAGATCCCCTGGTTCGCTGACATGTCTTCTATTTAATCTGAAAGGTAGCAGCAGGCTTACCTTGCTTGGTTATACTATAGTAAAGCTTAAAAGATAGGACCATAGTGTAACCGGTCAAAGTAATACTGCTATCTTTCAGGGAAAACAGCTTGTACTTAACATACTACCTTATTACAATGAAAGGGTTTTTTCTGTCTAAAATATTTTATTAAGGAAATATTAAGGGTGTAATTTTTTTGCCAGGTTATTAAAATTCACCACTTAGTTGACATTAGTTCTTCTTTAACACTTGGAAATCAATAAGGGAATAATTTGACCTACCCTCTTTTTTGTAAGTATGAATGTTGCAATGACTATAAAACATAAACTACTAAGATATAATTTTAAAGTAATTTAATTAATTATCATTAATATAATAACATAGCTATTATAATCTAAGTAATAGTTATATATTTAGTAAGTCCACCTTAAGGTGCAAGGGCTGGGTGTGTAATATTGGATGTTCTCTCTTAGCTATTCTATTAATTCACACGTTAAACACATGAGCTACTAATGAGAAATTAGTACTGGGTAATTACTGAGTAATTACTTAATCTAAAGGTTAGAGAGGAGGAGATTCTATTTGAGGAAATTCATCTGGATTAGCCTTGAGAGAAGACCTTATTAACATTACAGTTACACATTTTAAAACAACCCTAAACGCACCAAATTGGGATTTTAATCCTGGCCTCCTTGTGAACGGTCACTAAAGATAATGTCAGTCTTACGTCTTAGAATCAACCACCTACCAACATGGGGTTCTCTTAGGGTAGTTTAGTTTGTAAGTCGTGTTTAGAAGGCCTTTATTTTAGAAAGTAGATGCTGAAGTAATGAATAATTCTGTAATACAGTATAACAGTGGGCGATGACCAATTCCAAAATAAATTAATCAAATATAAGTTAATTGTTTACTTTGGAATTTACTTTTATTTAAATAAATCTTAGGCCTCTTTGAGTATGCTTATGTGATCCTCAAATAAATGAAAGCTAATGAATTGATTAAAAATAATATCAAGCCATAAAACACTATGACATATCTCAGTGCATTTATATACCAGTAAATTGAATCGGCGGTCACGCTGGATAAGACGTCAGACTCGTCTGGTCTGATTTGATGAAGACAAGGAAATAATTACGAATATCAGCCGAGTGTACTGAAGGCGAATTTCTTTTAAAAAAATATTGCTCTCCCTCCATTCAAATATGGATACAATTCTTCTAAATTATACCTTCCTCTGCCTTATCCCAATAGTGAATAGCCCTGGCGGAGAGTAAGACGGGGGGCAAAAATAAAATCATAACCAATGTAGTTATAATTATACTCCCAGCTAGTGCAACATTGTTTCTCAATATTATTGTTATTATTATTAGCACCACGTCTTACTGCCCGTTCGGTTTACACGCAATTACGCTAATATGTAATGGAAGGGTGATTGTGAGATGAAATGGAGGACCTACAGTTTAACGTGGAATCAGAACCACGGTGGAGGCCTGGCATTTCCCACATTTACAAGATGTGATTAATACACGTCTTGTCAGAGGTGAAGGAAGGGTTTGGTAATCAGGTTTCTCAATATATTGTACATGCTGATTTTTGTAGAAAAAATATAGTATCTGGTAGTTAAAAAGTAATGTTAATATATTCATACATAAATCCATGTTATCTGCAGCTGTCACTTTTGATATATATATTATAAATATATATAAAATAGCACAAATAATATAGAGGAATGTTATTAATGTTGACAGCAAAAAATATTCTTGTTATTTCTAAACAGTTCTTGCAACAAAAATGAAGGTATACATTTAATTGACAAGTCCTTGCTGCTTGTCATACTAGCGTGACGAAACACCATAAACTGAGAAACACTAACTCAGTGATTCTCAGCCTTATCTTGTTCACGGCACACTATTGTTTGTCTCGATTTCTCGCGGCACACTGAACGTGCAAGTTGTAATAATAATAATAATAATAATAATAATAATAATAATAATATTTAGCACCATGTCTTACTACCCGTTCGGGTTATACGCTTTAATTACTAATTACTCTAATGGATTAGGAATTGGGAAGGTTGAAATAGAGGAAGTGAACCCGCATTTGCGTGGAGGGAGAGTGGAAAACCATTTAGGAACAAAAGTTCACCGGACCGAGATTTGAACCTCGATCTCGCCGTCCTCAGCAGTCGAGCTCAACACGACAAGCGCGTTAGCCGACTACGCCACCGAGGCGCGTTGAAAGTTGTAGACACTACTACAAGAGGCTAGGGCATGCGCATGCGCAGTTGAACAGGGAATGAGCGTGTTTGTCCTCTAATCAACAATGAATTTAAATTTTTGTCGTAAGGAATGACAATATCATAATTAATTATTCAACTCTTTGATTCTAAACTATTAAATTATCTGGAAAATAAGTATAATAAGGTTTTCAAACACTTTCTATTATTTATTTAAAAAAAAATGAACGAAACTACTTTTAACTATTTTGGCTAAGCGAAAATAACAGAACTTCGATTGGTGGAGAGCCACTGAATTAATAATTAATTAATTTACTATATACGTGGATATAACTTACCCACGTATAAATTATTTCCACAGTCCGATTTTTCAAGAATGCATTTTTTTAAATAAAATACTAACATATTTGTTGAATACCAAAAATGGTAACCTTTTGCTATTTTATACATGTTATATGTTATTATATAGATGTTGAAATTATTTATCAGAGAGGAACGCTGCAGAGCACATTACTTGGCGTATGGGTACGTGAAAGTATATTTGGCATAATATGTGATTGCTCATATGAACAGGCCCATTCCTTTCCGGTTCAGGTAGATGTAGTCTTGTGTTTGGTACCGAGCCGCACAAATTCTATAAATCTGGTCCAAATGATGTTTTATATCGGTCAGGTAAGGTTCTTTCTTTAAAGGTTATTGTGTTGTACAAACTATTTGTGAAAAAAGGATGTGTAAATGAGCTTCTATTTTTCTAGATCAGAGTAATAAAATCTTAACATTTGGTTGTGTTGAAACATTGGATATAGTAAAAAAAAAGTTATATCTATATATAATTTAAGTTAGTTAGTGAATGCTTTTACGGTATTATGACAGGGGTTCAGAGGTCATAAAAAAGTTCTTGAGGTCTCTAATAAAAGGTTTAGAGCTGTAGGCTTTCAGAGTAATCACAAACACGTTACGAATTTCTCTGATCCTTACTACAAATCTTGCGATTTGGACAAGCAAGAAAATTGACTTAAGTGGTTTTTTATTTTAATACAATGACTAAATTATATATAATTAACGTTAACCGGTGTATATATGTGTGTGTGTGTGTGTGTGTGTGTGTATGTATGTATGCTATTACTAAAGAGTTCACAATGTCATAAAAATATTTTAAATCTGTAAATAAAAAAGTTTATGGTTTTAGATTTGCACCAAATTCATAAAACGTCATAACTTTCGCATGACCTTACTGTAGATCTTTAGTTTTTTTTACTCTTTCTTACAACAACCTTTTTTTTACGCCTGGGTACTACGATGATTATTTAATTATTTCAATAATAATAAAAACATGGACAAATTACATCACTTAAATGCAATAAATTGTCATACTATTTTAGATTATCATCTATAATATGTTTTAAATTCTAATATATCAACAATTTTATTTACAATATTTCTTTAAATTAATTCTATATTTTTTTATAGTTAATATAAAAATCAAACAAATACAATTATCATGTTTCTATGAATGTATGTTTGAATAAGAGAGTCTCTGGATGTTTATTTATGTAAGAGAGATGGAAATTCCTTCACAAATGTATTGATCAATTTATCTTCTTCTTGCTTCCTGAACTTTCAAAATACAAATAGATTTTAATCACAGTTGACAATTTAATTTACTATTAAGAATTGAGTAAGGTTTACAACAGTTAAACTGTCTTTTATAATGGCAGTGTACAGTAACAAACAAATTTGGGGATATAATAAAATGTATAAAAAAGGATGTTAAAAGTGTGTCCTTAACCTGATGCAAAGAATGTAGCTTTATGTAAATTTACAAAAATCTGGTTAAACATTTACTTTTGGGTTTGAACATAATTGGAATTTGTTTTTTAATACACCCGGTTGATTATTATATTATATTATTAGGTAGTAAATACTGTTGAATATAAACAAAATTACTATTTCATTTATGTTAAAATTCATAAGTGAAGCTTAAAGCAGTGTTAAATTGATGAATACAAATATAATTATAGATGTTAATAATGTTTAGTTAAATATTTATAGATAGTCAGTAATGAATGGGTGCTGAAGGAGTGCGGTTCGAGAGTGAATCCAATAGGTAAATGTTAAAGAAGCGTCTTACGTTGGTTTGGGCTTGTTGAGAGGATGAGTATGGATCGAGTGACGAATAAAATATATGAAGCTAGAGGGTGTGGATCAAAAGAAAGGTGTAAGTCATGTGAGATTTGTATAAATGTTGTAGACGAATGTGTGAAAAAGAGAAACAATAATCGTTTTAAGAATAATAAGAGCATGTATGACTCGGTGTATGGATTTTGTTAAAGTTAAAGGAGTATGTAAGGATAGGGAATTGTGTAGAAAGCAGTTAGTGAGGATGGATTATGTACGGAGTTTTTAAAAAAACTATATGCTCAGTTTCTTACCCATCCCGTGAGGGAACGGCGTTATTATGTATGTAATGTATGGTATATTATGTATGTAATGTATGGTATGTAATGTATGGTATGCTATGTATGGTATGTTATGTATGTAATGTATGGTATGTTATGTATGTAATGTATGGTATGTTATGTATGGTATGTTATGTATGTAATGTATGGTATGTTATGCATGTAATGTATGGTATGTTATATATGTAATGTATGATATGTTATGTATGGTATGCTATGTATGGTATGCTATGTATGGTATGTTATGTATGTTATGGTATGTTATGTATGTTATGGTATGTTATGTATGGTATGTTATGTATGTATGTAATGTATTTAAGTATGTAATTTATGTAAGTTATGTAATGTAAGTTATGTAATGTAAGTTATGTAATGTAAGTTATGTAATGTATGTTATGTAATGTATGTTATGTAATGTATGTTATGTAATGTATGTTAAGTAATGTATGTATGTATGTATGTATGTAATGTATGATTGTGTGTGTGTGTGTACCACATTTAAGGAGAGAGAAGGGGGTAAGGAGAGGGCTTGGGCTATGAAATGCTCCAATTATTAATTTAGACACACTCAGAAATATCTCAATGGTTGTTCATTCCTAACTCCCTAGATGAATTTCCTAGTCTTTTGAAATCAAGTCGTGAAGATATAAATAAAAAATGCGCATGACCACATTTTGTACCGGACAGATATTAAATATGTACGGGAAAGCTGAAACTTTTTAATGAAGGTTCTTCATACTATGTTGCAATATCAAAAAGTTATCCACGACCAACAAGGGATGGATCCAAAACCCACCATTACTAGAGTCCACAAAACTTCACTCAAACGAAAGTAATGAACGTAATCATGTTCTAAACTTTTAAACCCCCCTTCTCTTAAAGCATTTCTCCCCTACCTAAATTTTTAACACTTCAGAGCCGTCATCATGTTTTCATTGTTATGTAAATCCTCGCCAATCAAGATTGCTTTCATTCGCGAAGTACTCTACACTCTTAACGTGACATTCTTCAGCTGAACAAGATAAACACTTTTTTTTCTATACTTCAGCAAACTCAAAATAAAACTCAGTTTGATAATTTCTCCAAATTATGTTTAAGAGAATAACATCAAAATTGCCAATCATAGGCGTTATAAATATTAATGAAATTATCAGATATTTAAATATGTTTTAAAATATATTGAATACCGTCTTTGTGTTCTAGCGGTCAAATTTCTAGTCCACAGGCCCAAAGTGTCCTGGGCTTGATCAATATTTCTCTGTGAAGCAATGAGTCTAAAACGTAGTCAACTCAACCTTATTAGGACAGTTGAGTAGCAACATTAATAAAGAAGTAGCAGCTCCTGTTGGGAAAACTGAGATTAATAAATAAAGGGCTCGCTGTGCTGACCACATGATAACCTCTATCCGCATATCATGGCACCGTATTTTGCCAACATGTGGTGGTCGCTCGGTCGATATGGCTTGATTACGGATTGACGCCACGGATATTTTTTAAATATGGCTTGTATGAGTGATAGATAAGTTTAAATGATAAAAACTTACTGTATTATAACTTATATTACATGTATCGATGTGCACGTAGGCTAAGGCGTTAAATTCTTTGGTCTGTTTTGCCCATAACTATTTAACACCGAACCTTAATATCCGTCTGGATTATTCTCATGCAACTAAACTAATGTGATAAGGGTGAGGAAGGAATACCTTATAGTAAATGTACCAGAATTTGCGTGGAAGTAGGGTAGTGAACCATCTGAGAAACTCACACTCGGTACACCCGGCCGGAATTAGAACCCTGACATCTCGTCACCTGTAAATCAAACTATACGAGCCTAACATAAGGTATTTGAGGTAATTTATTGTTTGTATCAGTGTGTTAGTAAGGTTAAATCCACCCTCGCTACAGTGATCTTGGTAAAATCTGTTTTGATGCTACCCAATCAACTTATTATTTTACTAGCAGGAGCCTCCACCGTGGTTCGGATCCCAGGTTAGACTGTAGGTCCTCCATTTCATCTCATAATCGCCGCACTATTACACATTAGCGTAAGGGCGATGGCTGCAGATTATCCCGCTAAAAGGTATTTTTAAACCTCTTTACTATGTTTAAAAAAATCATGCGTATATTTTCCCGCTTCACAGCGAGATAATGACATTATACCCACCCCTCCCCCAGCTATCTATGTCTAATTCAACTCCAACATAACATTAAAACCACCCCTATCCCAGATATCTATGTCTAATTCAACTCCAACATAACATTAAAACCACCCCTCTCCCAGCTATCTATATCTGCTTCAACTCCAACTTAACATTAAAACCACCCCTCTCCCTGCTATCTATGTCTAGTTCAACTCTTAACAATTTTGTGGAGGTGGAACAGTATAGTTAAATTCTTAGCAAGACTCGGTGACAAATAAATATAATAATAGGCTTTGTGTTTCGTCCACCTGCCAGTGAGTATACCCTAACGAAATTCCCCTCCACCCCCTCTTGATGCACGTGGTAGCTGTGTCGAGTACACGGCCCTAGGGGGTACATTAGCGCAACCTGCGGGGGCCCCCCTCACGGGAAATGTCACAAGGTCATACCGGTCTGTGTTCACAATAACCACGTTACTCCTCAGCGGAGATTTAGAGAAATAAGGTCTTGTTCTAAATTAGTTTTGTGATGTTTAGAGCATACTTTCATTAATCTTAACCCCGCTCTGTAAACAAACTACGAATATCCTTGGTCAGGCATGTGTTGACTTGTAAACCTATATCTTATTATATACTGTACAATTATTACAACGATCCTTTTTGAATAACTAGCAGACTCATGGCTTCCAACACACATTTAGAATGTTATGAATTTATACTCTCAAAGAATGTGTGTGCACCTAGTTATTACAAGGTAATAGTAAATAGGGAAATCATTGTCTATAGTAGTTAGACAATCATATAAATGTTTAATCGCTGATTTTATTAGGGACTTATATTGCTATTAATTAATTGCTCTAAGGCACTAGGAACCCAGAAAGTTTATTTACGCACTTATGAAAGTAAGTTATGCCACCTATCTCGTTCTTAAGTTAATTATATCCCGTCTACCTCACTACACCCTATCCGTTTCTTGAGCTAGTTCTATTCAGACCACCTCATTACACCTTACCTCTATCTTGAGCTAGTTCTATTCAGTCCACCTCATTACACCTTACCTCTATCTTGAGTTAGTTCTATTCAGTCCACCTCATTACACCTTACCTCTAGCTTGAGCTAGTTCTATTCAGTCCGCCTCATTACACCTTACCTCTATCTTGAGCTAGTTCTATTTAGTCAGTTTCATAACACCCTGTCTCTATCTTGAGCTAGTTTTATCCAGTCCACCTCATTATATTCTATTTCTTTCAGGTATATTCTAATACCACCCTTACTTCTGCGTCTAGGTCTTATGTCTTCCCGTTGGGATTTCAAGTCAGTACCCCGAACAAAGTTTTAGATTTTCCAATTCACGCTGCATGTCCCACCCGCCGTAATCTACATGAATTGATTATTTAGCCTAATTATGTTTAGTGATGGCTACAGAGTATGTACTCATAGTTATGTAACCTCCTCCACTCTTCACTATATTCATTCCTTTTTGGACCATATATTTTCCTAAGAACCTTGTTTTCTTCCTGTAAAGTAATATATAACTTTTCACACAAGATAAAACAACTGGTAAAACCATATATATATAATTCTGTTTTTTACATTCCAGGACAGCAGGTGAGATGTTAACTTACTGATCGAGTAATAGCTTGCATTTACCGAATGTAATATTTTCATAATTTCCACTCTAATATTGTTATTGCTTATTAATATTAGATTATTAAAGTTTTATACCAATGATTAAATACCAACAAATATGTGACTACTATAAGTACCGGTATGTTGACGATAAATCACAAATATCTGTGCGGATTCTCTCCCTAGCTTGATTCAGCTTTGTGCCTTCACCAATAGAGAGGGCAAACAATACGTGCCCATACACACACTCGACAGTGGTGTGAAGGGTGAGACACGTGATTGGGTCTAGCCAATGGGAGATGCTACTCAAATTTACAGTAATATATCATGGAAAGTGGTGAAATGTATATGAATATGTTTAAATTATTTAAATTAAAATATATGCATAATATAATATATTGAATATAATTTTATATACTGCATATGTTTATAAAATATATTGCTACGTTATCTTTGTTTCCTTAATTATAATTAAAGTTTTTGTATAAATTAACCTATAATAATTAAATTCCCTTATACTATCAATAAAATAATATTTTTTTATAGATTAATGAAAATTAATCATTAACAATAAAAAAGTAGTATAATGACTTTTTGAAATAGTATCAGCGTTCTTAAATAAAGTATAGTTTTTTTTACTAAACCAACATTTTTATTTTATTCATCGTACTGACCAAATGACACCCTCTATCCGCAAATGTTGACACTATCATCGCTAAAGGCGGTGGCCGCTCGGTCGGTATAAATCGCTTGCGGGCTTACAACATGGATTAAGCTGGGGTTTTTTCCCTAAAGTTTTTCCCACTGAACCTCCGTGGTGAATTTCATATTCATTTTCCCTTTATCCTGATGTATTTTACTTAATCAAGATGCGTGTAATCCGAATGTTTGATAAACTGCAGTAAATAAAATAATGCTTTGAGAACTTTGTGTATATTACCCTATGATTGATATAGAATAATTTTGCTTTTCTCAACACAAGTAAATAAAGTTTTCAATATTTCTCCAGGACACCATATTGGCATCAACAAACTATAATTTTGATTATGTCTGGAATAAAATAATTAAATATAAAATATTTAACATTTCCTAACAATAAAAGCGTGTTCTTCATTGGGAATAATATTTTATAAAACATACTGATCATGGGACGATCTCTGGATGTATCTTTTATAGAAAATTGTTGTGCTAAGATAACATTCTTGGGTTCAATTACCGTGTCTAAGTGTAATTTTTCAATTCATTCGAATATGGTTCAGATACTGCTGATTTCAATAATTATAATCTTTCATCCCCTAAGATTCGCCTTTCATATTAACTTAATTGTATACTGTTTATTTCTCTCTTCATGAAGGTTAGAGTTAGAAAACGTTATATTAAAATAAAATAACCGTAAAAAATAGTTAGTTAAAACAACTTTATTTTCCACATTTCCTAAAATTTACTCGGTATTGTATAAAATTCCAAAGAACTTTCCATAATTCTGTACGTAATATATTTTCTGCACTGGAATATCGTGGAGAGTTGCCAGGTTAATCATAGTTTGTTAAAAATTGTACCAGTCATATGTTTATAAAACCACCCCCTCGCCATTTGACCAATCGTGAATAAGATCGCTTTTACATACCTCCAATTAGAATTATACTTGATCAATGAGTGTCTTGCTACTTATTTATTTTTCACTGCGTCTTATCTGTTCGGGTTATTCGTTTATGTACTAGTTACGCTAATGGCTGTAGGGATTAGGAAAGGTATATTTATAGGAAGTGAAGCCGCATTCTCGTGGAAGGAGAGTGGAAAATCAACTTTGAAAAATCCACCCTCAGTACACCCGCCTGAGATCCTAACTTCGGTCTACCCGTCATCAGCACTCTAGTCTACTGTTAGAGTAGCGCCTTAGACCATGCTGCCACCTAAGCATATCGAGTCTCGTGTTAGGTGATGAGAACATATCAATGATACAATTGGATTTAATTTTTTAGTCTGGTTGAGGTATTGAAATGAGTTGGAAACTTATGTATAAATATTATCTATATAAAAATAGAAAAATTTAGGAGGTACGTAGTTAATAAATACTATATTTTCTAAATTCTTTTTGTTAAAACGTTAAAAAATAAGGTGTAACTATTTTTTTGTACACACTAAATTTACAGTGAAATCTTAACAGTTATACCTTTGTAGTATCCACTATGGTTCTATCATATAAGATGCACCATAGTGGAAACAAGTAAGGTAAGTTTGCTACCTCTCTGAGTAAACTAAGTATACATTACATTATAAGTGGCTATATGGCTAATATCAATAAGGTGTCGAAAGGCTCTAATCTAAGTGTAATCGCTCATAATTTAGTATTCAAACCAATTATAAGTCTTATGTGTTGAGGAGATTTTGACCATTGGTCTACATTCTACAACCTATGGTCCGTAATGTTATAGGTGATGGTCTATGGTTTTATTTTAGAACTTTATGTTAATTCGTAGCTCAAGAAGCTATTTTTGTAAAGCCAAATCTACATAGCATTTTGTATTTATACTAAGAATGATTTTATATCAAACGATTCAATTTAAAATACCTTCATTAGAACATATATATATATATATATATATGCTGATAAGTGTGTTGAAAATAATAATGGGGGGGGGCCGGGGGAGAATTGTCTAGTATTATATATATTATACTAACCCCCCCATTATTATTTTCAACACACTTATTGAAGAACCATCATAGACTCTACCATAAAATATGAGTGACCATCGACATTTTTATGAGGAATAAATTAAATTTTCAGAAAAATAATTAAATTTTCAAAATAAAATATAGCCTATGCTACTCGCTAATAATGTAGATTTTTATTGGTGAAAGAATTTTTAAAATCGGTCCAGTAGTTTTTGAGTGTATCCATTACAAACAAAAAAACAAATCTTTCCTCTTTATAATATTAGTGTAGATGTTATGTATATATTTTATAATATTAATACGTGTCTATTTAATATTATAGACACGACTAAAAATTAAATTATCTTCTTCTAATTATTTATAATGTGTATTATCGTAGTTTTTACTATATATCTCCCTTTTATTCTTAATTTAAGGTGTTCACGAAAAATTTGTTCTAAAATAACAAGGCATAATTTTAATGGTTGGTCCGCAATTTATTGGTCTAATTTGGAAAAAAAAATCTGCAACTAAAGAGAAGTTGGAAGCCGGTGGTATAGGTAACTAGTTGCCTAGCATTGCAAAATATTTTTTTAAAGTAATTTTATATATATATATATATATATATATATATAAATAGAAGAATAGGTTTTACTAATCCTTAGAAATTGCCATATGTATTAAGATAAAATGGAAATATATTCAAACAAGTATATTTTCACACTTAATTAATATTAATGATCTTTATAACAAGAGAACTAACCATTGATTATTTTGTTGTTTATAAATGAGCTGAAGAAATTATACAATATATCTCTGTAGTGTCTTCCTATCTCACAGTGCGCTCATTCGTCGATAAAGGCGTAGGTGGAGGGGTGGATGTGCTGATAAACGTAACGGAGGTTTGCACCACCAACTTAGCAAGTTTAAATTGTACTTCCGTTAAGTTTTGCGTCGAACCGTACTTACTGCAAGACGAACAATCTAATGGTGGGTTAAATGATTCGTGAATTGTGATAGCTGAAAAGGAGGAAAGGGGAAGAAAATTACCGAGAGTAGTTTAAAAGGGGTGAGAAGATATTAAGGGTGAAATAGAGGTTTGGAGAATCGTTCTTCTAAGTGGTATTTATTTTGTTTCGGAGATTTTAATAATATATTGTACTAACCCGAAGAACGTATCTGTCGTCTAGTGGTCAGAGCTTATGGCTACAGATTCAAGGATCCCGGATTCGACCCCTGCTGCTTAAAGATTTTCTGTTAATCAGTGGGTCGGAAATGGATTAAACTCAAACTCGTGAGGACAAATGAGGAACTACTGGAAATAAAAAGCAGCAGCTCCGTTCTAGAAAACTGATATTATTGGCCTGAGGGTTGGTTGTACTGACCATATGACACCCTCTACACTAGATATAATCGTTGAGGGAACTGCATGGCTACGATTGGGGAAACAGCGTTGCAATTCTCTCATTTTCATGTGTTTATTCTCCCCTCAATGTAAGACAAGTTTCGCAACGCTGGATAGTCGATGTTGCCAGTAGCTTCTTACAACCTCCGCACACCACCTTCAGACATAACAGAGAGCGAGGAGATTTGGCAACGGTTAAATGAGATGCAGTTTCCTGAGCAATGATGTTTGGTGTATACGAGGATGTTTGCACTATCTTCCCCAACAAGCGGCGGTGACTTGGTCGTCATGGCTCCATTGCGAACTGACGCTATAAAGTTTAACCAAAAACGATCCCATACACTATTATCACTATTTAATAACCTGGCCCCGTGGTATAGTGGTAAGTGTACCTGGCTACGAGTCTAGGGGTCTCGGGTTCGCTTCCCGGCTGGTACGTTGGGACATTTTCCCCTTGGGGAAAGTAATCCTATCATTCATCAGGGTTTGATAAATTAGGTTAAGTTAGTTTAAGATTCATCCCTGCTCCAAAACTCTATAATCACTCTCATCACATCAACTCATTGCGGGTACATGTAGACAACCTCCTATGGTGCACCTTGGGCAAAGTTCTGTGCCAACAGAGCGGCTAATAGTCTACACATGAGGCGAATGAACCTGTAAGTCATCTTTCCTCCCGGTCATTTATGTGTCATACGATACAATTATTTTTTGATATAAATACTTTGAAAATGTGATATTCTCATATTTACACTAATTTATTAAATATGAGTCAAGATGTAGGTAACTTTTAGAGGAAATGTATACAAATTTGCGTGAAGGGGATTTGGGAAACCATTTAATAAAACTACACACAGTACTCTAGGCTGAGATTCAAATCCTTTACTTCACGTCACTGATAATTCATTCTCTCGTGAGATTGACGCTTAAGTGTTTAGACTACACGACCAAATTCCAGGCATTAACATTTTATTTTATTCAAAATTAAAATATATTATGTGTTTGTGTACATCTTCATATTTTAAATACTAATGAATTATATCCGTGAAATTACATTTCTCGCTGTAAGACTAAGAGAACAGGCAATCGGCACTTAAATGCACTATATTTTTTAAATAAGGGCCGTTTTAGAACACACATAAATATTGACTATAAAATATATGTTTAACATTTTACTACATTACTAGTGTTATTTCATAGGTATTGATAATATATAAAAAATGTAATATGCAAATATATCTTTTAACTTTTCTAATTGTCTTATAAGCACGGCCCTTTCTATGAAAATGATAATAAAATGCATGGTGATTGTTCGTTGAAATGTTACCAATATATTAAAAGTTAGAGCAAATAGCACTAAATTAAGATATAGAACTGTGTTTTTATATGTATTTTAATTTTATTGACCAAATATATTTATGGTTTTTACTAATATTTTTTTTACCCTTTGAATCCTTCTACCCGTATGTTATAGTCGCATTTTAGTGAAGGAAAGGTGTAAAAATATTTAGGAAATTATTTATGTCCCTAACAATCCAACTGAGAATCAAACCCAAACCTCCCCGGCACCGGAAATACAGTATATTTGCGAGTGTCGCAGCTTTTACCGTGCGACCATCAATAAAGTTAAAATAATTGACAGTATTTTGATTTTAAAAAATACAACTAAAATTTAAAAACATTGATAGTGTATAATAATTTATTCAAACGTTTCTATTATTTTGATGAAGCGTATGTAATTTAATTACTAATTTAACCTAAAAAAAATCGTTTTGGCATCTTTTAGCGTCATTAGTTCAATAAAATACCTTGTTAGTTTTATATTTATTTTCTTATTGTTTTGTTTGAAACGCTCATAAGTGTATCTTAAATTTACAACTAAAAGATAAATTTTTATATGTTTAATCTTAATGAATACGGAGGAAGTTTTTGGATATTTGTGTTTGTTATGAGAAGTTAATCTTGTTTTAAAAACAAAAGAATAACACATAAAAAAAGAAACAAAAGTTACTGACTATGAATACCGTAACCTTGTTCATTAGACTTAACTTGTTTACCTGACATGTTTTTCTGTTCTGTTTACCTAAAAGGGATTTAAAAAAAATTATTAATCTACCTCGTCAAAAGGAGGATAAGGATGTTTGAGTTAATACACTTAAGTGGAAATAACTTAAGGCGGAAGAGGACAAATGTTTCAAATCAAGAACTAATGCACTTAAAAGTTTACATAACTACTAAATACAGCTCTCACAATGTTAGACAAAAGTTTGGTGTGATTTTATATACACGTTTTCAGAACATGGTTCTCCCAAACTTATGTAGAATGCTACAAACTCCCCCGTAATGTTTTCTCTATTTTTTTCCACCTTATCTTAATACCCGTTTGGATTATATGTGCACATTAATCACGATAGTGGAATAGTGACAAATAAATAAGAATTTAAGATAAAACTTACTCGAATTCGCTTGGACGGAGAGTGGGAAACAATTCAGGAAACACCAACCTCGGTAAAACCAACCGATATTTGAACTCCGATCTCCCCATCACCGACAAACCAATAGTGACGTGTTAGAGCATGCGACCACCGATGCGGGTACCTTTTCTTTACCCGGCTGAGTAAAATTATTTTTAAGTTATATTAAATTTCTATTTAAAAGCTTTAAATTATACTATCACTCCAACTTACTACCAGTTCGGGTTGTACGCAGATATGATAATTACTCTAATGGGGTAGGGAAAAGAATGGAAACATTTTAGTGATAATTTACCCACATTTGCGTGGTTGTAAAGTGGGGAAGCCATTTAGAAAATTACCACCCTAAGTAAACCTGACAGGGATTTGAACCCCGATCTCTCGTTCATCAGCAAGGCAGTCCAATTCGATGACGCCTTACACCATTCAGCCATTGAAGCGGTTGAAATTATATTGGTTGAATAAAATATGTAATACCGGAGGTATTTAAAGATAACTTCCATATATGTAATATTGATGGTGATAGGCCTTCTTAAAATTCCGGTGAAAACAATTTCGTCCTATCATCTCCCTGAAGGTCATACCGTCATCGCCACCTTTACAAAGAATTCGTTGGTGCAATATTACGGTCGATTGGTTCCGGGTCGCCTGAAAAATACCCACACGCCCTTTGCTCAAGTACACCCTCCCTATCACCCCCCTTATCCACCCCCAAATCTAATAGAATTGCGCTGACATCCCACCAGAATGTGGGCAACATCCCCCTCTGTTCCCCTCCAAAGATCCCCTTTTAAAAACTACTCACCATGAGTCTCCATGGTATCTGAACCCTAGAACTTTACCAGCCCTCAAAATATATTCCCTATTCACCAAAACAACGTGTATCAGGGGTGAGCAAAGTTTAAAAGATAAAAAAATTCATATCATGTGTGTACGTTACCACTCAAGCCCGAATTCAGGACAAGCTTGATCGGACTGGGCCAAATTGATAGATCCAAAGAGCCTCAGGGTTCATTAGTTTAGCCTAGTCTGAATTAGTTAACCCTGAAATTTTGGTCTAGTTCATAGGATAAATTAGTATAGCCTACAATTTTATTAGGCCAGACCAGGGTTAGGTTAGGTTAGGCTAGGTTGGCTGACAACATTTGCGCGTGAACTGTGAATGATGAAACCTGTCCAAGGTCGATTCATCGTATGGGTTAAGAAGAATTAAAACCAGTACTTCCTAAAAACATCAGACTATATCGGTATATCCTACGAGCGGCAGGATGTGTCAATTAGGACTAGTCCGATCTAGTTTGTCCTGAAATCGGGTTTGGACGGTAACATATATAAAACTTATATAAAATGTTATATTTATAAACTTATATACGGGCCTAATATATATATAAATATAACATTTTATATAAGTTTTATATATGTTACCGTCCAAACCAGATTTCAGGACAAACTAGATTGGACTAGTCCAAATTGAAACATCCTGCCGCTCGTAGGATAGACCAATATAGTCTGATGTATATATATATATATATGTATATAAGTTAAAAGGTGTAAAATTGTGTAAATAAAACTAAGTATAGATATATAGATAGATATATGTACTAACTATAAAAATGTATATACATGTATAGTCAGCTAAAGTTTAATTCATTTGTATATTTCACTAATAACTAATAAAAAAGTGTCCTTAATTATATTCATTATCTAATACATTCATAGTAAAATATTAATATATAAAGTTTTTGTAATAAAGTTCAATTTTTTTTACAAGAAGAATCGTCTAGAAAATACAAAAATATATTTATTTGCGGCCAACATTGATAACATTTTACTATATTATTTGGGTTATTTTAAAAGTATTTTTAATATATATGAACAATGACATCGCCTGACGTATGAATACGTGAAAGTGAATCTAGTAACTTTTCAACTGTCAGAAATTAGACTTTTGATAAAATATATAATATAAAAAGACCTATTAAGAATGTATATCTCAAAATCAAAATTAATACACTACAAAAAATGTTCTTTAAATGATACACGATATTTTAAGTCATGACAATTTGATAAATATTTGCCTTGAGTGACAGAATAAATAACTTCCACACACAAGCTGCGAGTAACCAACTTTGACCCTTTAAACGTGTTTCATCAATGCCAACACATGAGCAAACCTTCCATAGACAAATAAACTTTGCTTGTGTCGAGCAAATGAACTTCAGCTCTAATTCAATTAACTTCCGTCGCCTACATGGACGGTTTCTATTGGTCGATCCTTGCCTCCGAACGAGGAAATATAGCGGGTGTCTAGCGGCAGTAGGATGGTCACGAACTAAAATACATTACAGTAAATCTTCTCCACTAATTAGTGACAATACCATGTGATTATTGAGTGTATCAACCAAAATATCCCGCGGTGATGTTGCCATGATTAAAAATAAACGGTAATGAAATTTTTTATTTTATTTGAAATAAATTAATTTGGTCCACACTCACACCTACAGGCACGTAAAAAACAAATCAAATTATTCTGTCCTGAGCTTTCGGTCATGAGGAGGTCTGGGTCGGAATCATGGATGTGTGTTCAGATATAGTTATTCCTAAATAGTATCCTACCCTTCCATCACGTAAATTCAGATATAAATTTCCCCTAAATTCTGCCTTTCTTATTTCTACCCCATTGATGTAAGATGGTAGGGTAGGTAACATGAGAAAAGGGCATTTTATTTTGAATTTCTTATAGCGAAGTTTTTTTTTTTTTGCCAAAATAAATAATATATTGCTTCAATAGAAACATAGATTTCAATTGTCTTCACATGGGGATATCAATAGTTATTGAATGTATATAATCAACATGACGGTGGTCCCGGCACAGATTAATCTGATTGCCAAACCCTTCCTTTACCTCTGACGAGACGTGTATTAATCACAACTTGTGAATGTGGGTAGTGCCAGGCCTCCACCATGGTTCGGATCCCACGTTAAACTGTAGGTCCTCCATTTCATCTCACAATCACCCTACCATTACAAATTAGCATAAGTGCGATAACCCGAACGGGTAGTAAGACGTGGTGCTAATAATAATAATAATAATAACAACAACAACATGGCAGCGTTAGACGATACATTTTTTAAATGAAGATAAAAGTTGTCACTAAATTCCAGGACAACCTTGACAGATATTCAGGAACTGTTGATATTACCATGTTAATAAAATTAAACTCTATGTTTCTACAAGAGACATAAAAATGTGATTTATTTGAAATAAAAAGTGTTTTGATGATCAAAACTGCAAAAACATTAACCTTATTCGCTATTTCTACTTCTCCATCTTGTATGCAGATATCCTGGTCGGTTGATAAGACGAGTGGCAAAATCTTTATTTGTTAAAAATACTGTAAATATAATATTTATAAATTTAAGCTTAAAAGATACCTGTTGACACTAAAAATTTGACCACGCCATCTACACTAAAAGAATGAACCATCTTAATTTATAAAATAAGGACTTATTTTTTTAGCTTTTATTGAGTAGTCATGAATAAAAAAGTAATATTTGTTGGTTCCTATGATTTCTCTAAAATTAATTGATTGGAATAACTAACATATAACTAAACTTGTAGTATGTATGATATATTAAGTTACTCAATGATATATGAATGCGCTACAATTTATATTCATTTATCAGATGATATTAATTGTAAGCATGGTTGAGTTGTAGGCATTTCTTTTATTGTTAAGTTTTAAGATTGGTTTTACTTTTTTTCTTGTTCATTTAATTATCTCTTTTAAACTAAAAATATATAATTTACTATGAATCATTTGTTGACCTGTTTATGTGTAAAACAAGGTGTTACACCTTAATTCCGCCAAAATAAATAAAATGTGATTACATTAATTTTCACTGTTAATGAATATCCATTTGTGATATATATACATATATATAAATCTAGTATGTCACACAAACACGGGTGAATGGTTGAAAATAGTTTTATGAAAAAATGGTGATTTATAGTTGGGAAGCCACAAAAAGGACTTATGGAAATATATTTTGGATGGTCTCCGCTAAGGACGTAGAAATATACTTTTTCTCGGAGGATTGGAAAGTTCACTAGAAAATGTTACTACAACTTAAGTCAAGAAAAGTTGTTATATATATATATATATATAAAAGTAAAGATGTTTCATTCTGATGTTTTTGACTGNAAAACTCTTCTTAAGCGTTTAGGGGGTACTAATCCGATAAGTTCATTTTAATAATGCCTTAGAAAAATATAGCAATTATTTTTAACCCCTTAGATGCTTCTAAGGGGTGGAAAAATTGAAAATATATACAGACAATTAATTAACATATATAATTACGTTTTAATATGCAACTCCAAGCTAGGTTGAAGTCACTATTTTAAATTTGTCTGAATTTTGTGTTGTTTGTAGTGTCTGTGTGAGGGATAGATCCCGGCTCGGGGCGGTGTGTGGATGTGGGTGAGGGGGAGGGGGGAGACCTGTCCAGCCGCCCTAAGCTGATAACGCCCCAGGCATTAGGTAACGGGGCCTGCCGAAAGTAAAACTCCCATGATGAAATGATACATGATCACTTCCTTGCGGTGTTTTTCGGATAGCGCTAACAACCATGCCATTAAGCTTCAAATAAAAATTCCTCATTTTCATCCAAAAATAAATAACATATCTTGTGCGAAGAACGGGGATTCAGATATTATGATAGAAACCCCTTAGGGAGTCCATCAAAATTACAGGAGGGGTCCGAAACACCCACAATCCCCTTTCTATGACCTTAGTATGTGCTGACCTCAAGAGAGTTGATATAAGACTAATACTTTACCAAAATATTGAAAAACTATTCAAATTTCCAAATATGCAATTATCTCAAACAGGTCACATTTTACCATACTCCCTTCTTAGCCTGTCGTCCTCATTTACGATAATTGGTTAGGGAAGAGAAATGTATCTATTGGAAATATATACTCATTTTTGTAGAGGTACTGAGGGAAACCATTTAGTAAAAACCACCCTCAACCAACATGACTTGGATTCGAACCTTAACCTCCCCATTATTTATAAACGAAAATAAATTAGGTTATTATTTAGACCACGTGCTCTTTCTGAGATGCATAATGAATCTAAAGTCAGCTTAATCAATATGATAGTTTTTTTTGTATCTTTAAGAGAAACTATGGGACATTTTGTACCACCCTGTTTTAAATTGTTATTTGACAAGTGAAGTGAAATTTCACCAAGACATCTTCTAGGGAGAGAAGCAACTCTCACCTCCCCCTTTCCAAAACAGGCCTACCCCAAAAGAGCATTTTCCACACCCCTACACATGCCACGTACGGCTGCGCAATTCAATTTGATATAATGCGGTGAAGAAGAAATGAAAGGGGGGTTGAGGGTTGCTAGTAGGGGTAGTTTCAAATACATGAAACTGAGAGAACAGATGCCACCCTCCATACGAACAGCACCTACGTTGAATATCTACAATTTTAAATGGGGAACAATACAATTTTCTACTTTTTATATATTTTATTTTATTATTAGCACCGCGTCTTACTACCCGTTCGGGTTATTCGCACTTACGTTAATGTGTAATGGTAGGGTGATTGTGAGATGAAAGGGAGGATCTACAGTTTAACGTGGAATCCGAACCACGGTGGAGGCATGGCATTCCCCACATTCACAATATGTCTTGTCAGAGGTGAAGGAAGGGATTTGATAATCAGATAAATCTGTGACGGAACCGAGGATTGTACCCCGGCCGCCAGCACAGAAGTCTGACACCTTACCCTTAGACCGCCAGGTCACCCTACCTTTTATAAAACTACTGTAATATTAGTAAAACATTATTTACATATCTCCTTTTCGTAGCTTCCAAAATTAAAAGAATTTAACTATTTCCACTGTGCTGGCAGTCGGGGTTCAATCCTCGGTCCCGGCACAGATTTATTTGATTACCAACCCTTCCTTCACCTCTGACAAGACACCTTGTGAATGTGTGGAATGCCAGGCCTCCACCGTGGTTCGGATTCCACGTTAAACTGTAAGGTCCTCCATTTCATCTCACAATCTCCCTAACCATTACACATTAACGTAAGTGCGTATAACCCGAACGTGTAGTAAGACGCAATAATAATAATAATAATAATAATAATAAACTATTTCCACAATTAAGTTATTATATAATCGTACATACTTAATAATATAGTTTATTATGAATACTGATAACATTTTCAAAAATATGTTGTCAGTTATCTACTATTAATTCTTTTTTCTTTAGAAAAACGAACATACTTTATTATCTATAACGTAAAAAACTCTCCAGATATCCATTTTTAAGTGATTTTCTAAAACTTGAATTTTACAAAATAAGTTAGAAGTAAACTATAATTAAAATAATAATAAACAGATCTTGATTTGGCCATAAAATAGCTTAAAATTAAATACGAACAAAATCTTTCAAATGGTTTCGGCTGTAACTCCAGGAAGACAAACAGACCTGGGGACAGACAAAATTTAATTTTTTGGCTTTGGGTGCACATGAAATGTCAAGATTCTAAATAATTTTACGAGTGAAATTATTACAACTAAAATACTCTCTCTTGATAAAAGTATATGTAGTTTTATAATGTTTTATCTCAGGATGTGCTATCACATGCCAATGCAGTTCTACTAGCAAAATGAAGCAACTAAAAGACCTATCAGTTTAATTCAAATAAAACGAACTACAGATTGACTTATTACCAATGTAGCAACATAAAATATCTTGGACACAAAAAATCATTTTTATAGCTTCCTATGGAGGAAACCTCGTCCGGTGGGCACGTGGTCAAAACGTCAAGCTCGTGAAGTCTGAGTTTGATGAGGGTAGTTTTTCCAAAATGGTTTCCCACTCCCCTCCATGAAGATGCGGATACATTTCTTCTAAATTCTACCTTCCTTCTTATTGTCAACTATCGTATTTTAAATTTGGATAGTCTGAACAAATTGTAAGGCAAATAAAACTTTGGAAGATAGAGAGGGTGTTGATATACCAACCAAAATGTGTTCAACAAAATACATAACATGTCAATATACAACATTGAAAAAATAGCCACTACTGTCCAAACGTAACAATATACAGTAGCCTCATGGCTTCTTTGGTCCTGACTGACAGCTCACAGCTGACAGCTAAAAGCTTTGAAAAGCTACCAGACCAAATCATTTATCCGTACGCCGAACCACATGATCTACAAAAACATGTGTTTAGCAGCTGTCACTTCTGACGATCAAAATTTAGGTATTATACCTAAATGTTGACTGTTAGAAGTCAACTGTGAGCTGTCAGTCAGCACCAAAGAAGCCATGGGGCTACTGTACAAACAGTTTTATAAAATATAATTCTTAAATAATAATAATAATTATTATTATTAGCACCGCGTCTTACTACCCGTTCGGGTTGTACGCAATTACGTTAATGTGTAATGGCAGGGTGATTGTGAGATGAAATGGAGGACCTACAGTTTAACGTGGAATCCGAACCACGGTGGAGGCCTGGCATTCTTCACATTCACAAGATGTCTTGTCAGAGGTGAAGGAAGGGTTTGGTAATCAGATAAATCTGTGCCGGGACCGNGAAGGGTTTGGTATTCAGATAAATCTTTGCCGGGACCTGGGATTGAACCCCGGCCGCCAGCATAGAAGTCTGACACCTTACCCCTAGACCGACAGGTCACCCTCTTAAATAATATGCCTGCACATTTATTAAGGTGGTCGCCTCAGTCGGCGAGAAAGTATCGATCGCTCTCATTCCACACGGCTTAGACTACAATATTCTGCGTCGTTTTCTGGAACTACTTCTCTTTATGTCTAAATTTATACTCCCTTTCGCCCTTCACCTACAACCACCCTTTGTAATGCCAATAAGAAAGAGGGGAAATAAAACTATGAAACCTCTTATAAGAGGTAAGTTAACTGCTATTTCTAAAATATCTTAAAATTTACTGTTGTGAGCTTACCAAAAAAAATGTATTTATTAGAAGAAGGTTAAATCTTGAACTCTTTTTCATCAAGCCTAGTCTCATGGATCCGTAATTATGCTTAAAAAGGGGTTGAAAATGAGCTAAAGTTACATTTTCACACGTTGCTTTATATTAATAACCCTTAAAAACTCTAGGGCTGCTGAGGGAAAAGAACCCAATTGGGATCTTTCGATTTAATTTTGGTGCGAACAATATTTTCAAATAAAACATTGTAGAATTAAATACTGCTTAAGAGGTGATCCGTCTGCGCGTCAATTTATCGCTTATTGGGGCGGTCCCCTTAAGATTCCACCTGGTTCTGAGCACGAGTTCCATAGTCGAGCATCCCTCATCAGGGGTCCAATTGTCTGAGGTAATAGCTCCCAAACCGTTTACGTGTTGGTTGTGCCCTGGGAAAAATGACCGTGTGTGTTTGCACCCACTGTATATCCAAATTCTTCTTATTGTTCTAAGGAAGTATTTGTATTTACAAAACTTGTGTATGCTATTTCCTTTCAAAAATACTTTATTTTTGTTTAATTTTTTCCCCCAGCAGAAGAGATATAAAATCAATGACTAAACTAACCTAATCTAGCCTACCAACAATCCTTCATACTAGTATTTCTGAAACAGATCTCGGGTCAATGACTAACCTAATCTAGCCTAATTTAGCCTACCAACATTCCTTCATACAAGTAGTTCTGAAACAGCAGAAGAGGCATCACGTCAATGACTAACCTAACCTTATCCAACCTACCAACAATCCTTCATACTAGTAGTTCTGAAACAGTAACAAGGCTTTGACTCGCTAATGGGCACGAACACTTACGGTTTATCTTAGGCGAGTGCAAACCCCCACGCTTTTTGAAAGTTTTCTACCAACACGGGCGAAAACAACACGCTCCTTCCATATATTTCTAGAACTACCATATCCTTGGTCCCATAAACTAATATCGAGATCATCCCAGCCTACTAAATAGAAATAATTATTCAAAAGTCAGTTCCCACGCTCCGCTAAGGAAGTCAGTAACACAACAAAACGCGAAACGGTAACATTTAAATGACACATATTTAAAATCGAATAAAAACATTTTAGTTGAGATAATTTAATGAAATTATTAATCTACTCAGTAGCTCCAACTTTTCAAGTCTAATAGTTATACAGCAAATATCTTATATAATGTCACCAACCCCTACCTTTCAGATGTGGGCCTATGATTGTCAGGGTGTGTCGTGGCCGATGATAGGGGGTGGGGAGTGGATATATGATTGTGTGGATTTGTAATTGACGTTTGGTTTGGATTTTTGTGGTTTTTATTTGTACTGCTATGTATATTACAAATGTGATGTCGATGTGAAATATTAAAATATATGAAAGCATTTAAATGATAATTTGGAAACTTGTGGCAGAACAAAGTATTGCAAGGAATAACCAACGTCCTGACTGATCTATGGGTAATCCTACACGGTATATGACCCCCCGGTACCCTGGGTTCAAGCGGTATCCCTCCAATAAAAGTACCGATGATCCAGCGTCCTAACCCGTGCCGCCCCCAAAACGTGCAGTGTGACCCCCTAGACTCAATCGTGATTAATCAGCCCGGTTAACTGGGATACATTACTATTTAACCTGACTCCTGGCCTTGTTTACCGTAAGGAATCCTGATACACTGTTTATATTGTCAGCGCATTGTTTCTATTTTACACCATGCAATCCTCGTTTTGTCACTCACAATTCAAAGCACAACAATATTAAACAAGCGCGCCTCTCACTTTAGGCCCTGTGCTAACATTAACATATTTAGTAACTACTACACACCCGATTCGGTGGCCGATATAGTCTAAGGCGTAACTTTCGTAATAATTTTCAATGGTGTTCATGCTTTATGGTTCACGTACCCCTAGTTATTTATCTTCAACTGTACACCCCCAAAGTTGTTGGAGTATAATTCAAATTGACATATTCTATCAAATTCATCTAAGAGAGAGTGAAGAAATGGTGCTCCTAGATCGCATCTTCTTACGTCAGGGTCTCTTGAGGCAAATCTTAACTCTGGACCTGATTATTCAATGTTATATTATTAAAAAATATATACTTAAATTGTACGAACCCTCCAAGATGTATTCTCTTACCCCTGGTTGAAATCCACTGGACTAGACTGCTGATGACTGAGGGATCGGGGTTAGAATCTTGCTCGGGTGTACTGAGGGTTTTTATTCCTAAATTATTTCCCACTCTCCCTTCACACAAACACGAGTACATTTCCTCTAAATGTAACCATTCTCATCCTTAATGCATTAACGTTATTAGTACATAGGCGTATTACCCGAATGGTTATTAAAACGCGGTGCCTGGAAAGATAATATAAAAAAATCCCTTATGAATAAAATCTAAATACAATTATCATTTGATGAAGTGACACCAGTTTACCCAGTATCTGGGGTGACCTGGTAGTCTAAAGGTAAGGTGTCAGACCTCTGTGCTGGAGGTCCGGGGTTCAATCCCCGGTACCGGCACAGATTAATCTGATTGCCAAACCCTTCCTTCACCTCTGACAAAACGTGTATTAATCACAACTTGTGAATGTGTGGAATTCCAGGCCTCCACCGTGGTTCGGATTCCACGTTAAACTGTAGGTCCTCCATACATTACACATTAGCGTAAGTGCGTATAACCCGAACGGGTAGTAAGACGCGGTGCTAATAATAATAATAATAATAATAATAACACAGTATCTTGTTTAAAATTACTTAGCAGGAGTCTCAGATCACTCCCTCTAGCGCCCCACCAGATAACCCCACCGCTCTTGATCTTTGGGGATCATTAGTTCATGGTAACTCTCGGTAAATACTCATTTACCGGTGGTAAAGAGATCGGGCCTCGAATCTCGTTCGGGTGTAGTGAGGTTTTTTTTCCTAATATATATTTTCCAATTTCCTTCTCCATAAATGTGGGTACATTACCTCTGAATTGTACTTGAGTCATCCCAACCTTATCAAAGTCATTCCAGGTTAAGTGATACAATATTTTAATACCATTGGACCCTACCATCTTGTATTATTTTTCAAATTTGGTCAATTAAATTAACTCACAGAAATAATTTTTAAAAAATCTCAATTTGTAGACATTTCTAAGGTTGTTTTTAATTTAGGATCCTAAAAAAAAATTAAATAGAAGGCTGAGAGAGAACTAAAGTTTGTAGCTAATTTTTATAAGCGTTCAAATGTTATTTAACATCACTAGTTTTGGACGAATTTTGTATTTAAGGTACTGCCATAATGTATTTGTCATTGAATTTCTCAAAAACCTAATGTCTAAAAATTATATATAACATGAACTTATATTAGCATAATTTGTGGTAGGTTTCATCATGGGATCAACAGTGTTAAAACCCGCCTTGGTGTCGTAGTTAGCTAAAGCGCTAATTTAATGTTGAGATAGACTGCTAAGGATGGGGTGATCAAGTTTATAGTCTCGGTCAAATGAACTGGGGTGATTTCACATAAATGATTTTCCACTCTCCCTCTACGCAAATGCGGGTTCACTTCCTCTAAACTCAACCTTCCCAATTCTTAACCCATTAGCGTAGCTAGTATTTAAAGCGTATATCCCAAACGGGTAGTAAGACGTGATGCTAAATAATAATAATATAATAATAATAATAATAAAGTATCAAAATATTGAACCACTTGACTTGGTCCAATACCGTAAAAATTAATATTTATTTATATTTAATATGTTGATGTCCCGAATGGGTAAAAATACCCGGTGAACAAAAAAAAAAACCCAACACTTATACCTCTGTGCTTGTGAACCGATATAGGATCTGATCAAGGGGATTGTCCCGCCGCTGGGGGATGTCGTTAATAGCGCCATTATTGCAATGGCCCCTATCATACTCACACTAACGTTATCCCAGATCGAATTATTGAGATGACGAACATATTAGCTGCGTGCCTTAGGGGGTCGATGTTTCACAGACCATCAACAGAGGTAATTAAACTTTAGTACAGTCATTATATTTGGTGTGAAATATTATACAGTGAAAACACATTGATAGTAATTTATCGGACGCGACTTTGTTAAACCAATGTAAACATCACATTTTAATCATTCAGTTTTTTGTGTGAGTATATACCTCCTCAGGTTTTTTTCCCCATGCCACATTCAACGTTGGACTGTCGGTGACCTGGCGGTCTAGGGGTAATGTGTCAGACCTCTATGCTGATGGCCGGGATTCAATCCCCGGTCCCGGCACAGATTTATCTGATTACCAAACCCTTCCTTCACCTCTGACAAGACATCTTGTGAATGTGGGGAATGCCAGGCCTCCACCGTGGTTCGGATTCCACGTTAAGCTGTAGGTCCTCCATTTCATCTCACAATCACCCTACCATTACACATTAGCGTAAGTGCGTATAACCCGAACGGGTAGTAAGACGCGGTGCTAATAATAATAATAATAATAATAATAATAATAAACGTTGGACAGACGGCTTTACTTACCCTCTGAAGTAAGCTAGTCTACGGAAGAATCCGTCGACCCCGGCTGGGTTTGAACCTACAAACATCAGATCCTGAAGCGAGCACTTTACCCCAAGACCACCTAGATTTACAATCCTACTATAAATAAGCTTGTAGTGTATTCATCAAAATCTCAATTTGATAGTACTGAATGTTTGATAATGCTTAAAATTGCAAAAATATCTCCATTCTTTGTAAAAAAAAACACACACACCCCAATCCGTCCGGCAACTTGAGTGTCATTCCTAACTTTGTTTCCAACAACATGCACAAATCCGCCAAGCCGGCCGGCCGGTCGGCTCTGAACACATCTCTCTGCCAGGCTTAGAAGGGTTCGGATGGAAGAACTCCATCGGAGTGATGGAAAGCTTGACGTTTTAATGAACTAGTATGGTGCATCGCCCTTTCTCATTCTCACTCGGAGTCGACCAGGATAAAGTCAGACACGCCATCCTCTCCTGCCATCTATCACGGGGAGCAAGCTATATAACACATGTCACTCCAGTACGACATGAAAGGTGGGGAGGAGGGGTAGTAAGGGTAGAAGGAGGTGTACATCCCTCTATGTTTGCTTTATCTACGAAAAACATCGTTGCTGTGTAAAAGGAGCTTCGCGATGAATTATACTTGAGCTAATTTGTATCCGAGTTGTGTTTATGAAATTAGGTTGTCCTCTTATAATCCACTTTAATTCATTTTAGTACAAGATAAGACATTTGAAAATATAACAGTAATTATATGCCTACCTACTTTAAAAAAAATACAAATATTAAAGGAGTTTCAGTTGTTATTTGAAGACTCCGGTGCAATAAATAAACATATCAAATTTTTTGTTTAATCAAAAGTTAGAATTTAATTGGTGTGAACGGACTTATGAAAAAAAAAAGTTATTATTATGTCTTATGAGTATAACTCGATTTTTTCATAAGTCTATCCACATTTGTTGTTTTTACAATCAGTTTTTTGTATCTCCTGAAAAAACACATGTGGAAATGGAACTGTTTCTTTAATGAACCGGGGTCTTCATTTGCAGTAAAGGTAGAGATCTGAGTTAGATAATGTAAGAAAACTTATTCTAGGATTGCGTAGTATTTTATTGGGTGTTTACACATTTTCACTAAATAAATCAATTAACTTATGTTTAGGATTTCAAATTTATATTTTGAACAGAGTTTAAAAAAAATCAATTTCAGTCAAATTTTAGTAAAAATAAAATTTTCTCTAATGTATATACCTTGTCGACATCGGTCTATTAGGTTAAAGTTCTCGCCTCAGGATCTGATGTTTGTATGATCAAGCCCAGCTGAGGTCAACGAATTTTGACTGAGCGATAAAAAATACGTATAACAACTATGATTATCGATATTTAATAGGCATCGATAATATCTACTAAGAGTGACATGGATTCAAGCACAAATACGTTAAAGTACATCTAGGATATTTTTTCCTCTGTCATATATGTCCATTAGAAAAAAAATTGTGTATATAATTACTATTATATATTTTATAATACCAAGATAGATATAATATTCATTAAGATTTCAATGCTTAATTTAATATAAGACTGCTCAATTTGTTTTGAAGAAAACAATATTTTGATTTTTTAATCCACATTTATTATTTCCATTATGTTAAAAATATAAATTTAAATTTTCTGGTCCTAACCTTTAATTTATTTATTTCTTAGACCTGTGAAAATCTTTCAATTTTGTCCTCAAAATGTCCACTAAATATTTTTTGGTTGTTAATCGAGTTTCAATATATTATTATTTTTATTGGTTGTTTAACACAATGGATACTTAATCTATAGAGATAAGGAAAAATGCACAATTTTTTTACTCAGTCAAAATCACAACGTAAAATATTGATCTCGATCGAACGAAAGAAAGAAATCTTTACCTCCCGTGTCATAGTCAAGAATTCAATCCCCTACACCAAATTCACGATTCTTAAAGAGTTAAACTACCTCAACATTTATATTCCCAAGTAGAACTGTAAATGTAATAGTCTAATTTGCAGTGTCGTATCAAGGAGTTTTGCCTGTGTAAAATAGCTAGCCCAAACTGACTCGGTAGAAGATTAATTGGTCAGGTTTCAACGAAAATATTCTTAACATGTGAGGTATATAGTACCTAGAGTCTCTATATTATTGACCAATTTGGGAACAAGTGAGGGAGACAATATCTCTAAGTACTATTTAGCAATCTCTACTTACTCGGGCAACAATCTACGACAGTTCATTATTGCTAGTTTCAGTAGGTTTCTTCAGACAGAAGATGAGCTAAAAATATTACTCACACTAAATCGATGAATAACATGGCGGTAAGGGCTGATTCACACAAAACGCTAAGCTAAGCTATGGTATGCTATGCTATGCTATGCTATGCTAAGATTTTGTCAGTTTGGTTTCACACTCATTGATAAGCTAAACTATGGTTCCTCTTTTCCCTCCTGAATTCACTGTGGTTTCTTTCTGGTCCGCTCCAGTGAAGTGGCATTCTCAAAAATGTCTTGTTTGAACTCGGATTACACTGTAGTGCTAAGGGACAAGAGCTGCTGCTATTAGCAGCTGTTTTTGGAAGAGGAAGAAAATGTAGGAGGTGGAGGATTGATCTGGGCACACGAAATAAAACTGCAGCGGGAAACATTCGGCAAATTTCACCGTGTAATTCAGTGAGACTAGGAAGTGGACGAGGACAATTTTAAAAACTACTTTAGATTAAATATAAATGACTTTTATCAACTGATAACCTTGATTAAAGATGACATCATAAAGATAGATACAGGTGAAATAACCTGAAAACAAAACTTCAAAACTTATTTTGTTATTTTCATTAATCCAGCACTGCGGATGTTCAACACTTAACCCATGTTCCGTTATGCGTATGTGCAACGTAAAATTGCTCAAGATGGAAGACGGGGCAGTTGCCCAGCCAGAAAAAGGAAAAAAAAAATAGCAAGGCTTGCGGGGCCTGAGAACCAACACATTTAAATATAGTGTTTGCTATTTCTCTAAACAATTAGCAGAGCAAATATTATATTGTCTTTCAGTGTAAACCGGTCTTTTAACCAACGAAGCTGGGTCAGTAAAAAAAACAATCTCCTGTGAACCTGTTCTAATCTAAATCTAGTCAAATGGATATCTACTTTCTATACAGGATGTACATTTCCCAAGTGGCCAGGACCTCGCCATGAGTTCCGACTTCACAAGAGAGACCCCTATGAGTTTCTGCCTCATCACATCTCACCCATTTATCATGCTCTGCCCTCCAGTGTTCAGGGGCTGTCAGGTATGGGGGGGAAATAGAAGGAGGGCGCGTTATTAGCTGTCGGCCTTTAGTAAACACTTCGCCATACTTCCCTTATCCACCTTCACCCCACCCCAGGATATTACACTATCTATTGGACTTCCATCTATTAGAGCCATCGCAGTGTGGGATTGCAACTCCCTCCAAGGCCTCCTCCTGCACTCAATCATTCTATTGGCGCTCTCTTAGATGTTTAGATAGCAAGAGGGTCGCTTGCTAGACTCCACGGCATTCCTCAATGTTCAGCAACGCTTTGAAGTTAGAGACTTAGGGAACACTCTAGACTTTTGGAACTGTTGCCGTATACATAGTTTACATTAAAACTTAATTAAATCCCCCATTCCACCTGAACTGCTTGTTGTGTTAACACTAAGAGATTGGTTGACTCTCAAGACAAGACTATAAATACGGCCCTAAAATATTTCACACATTATTCACTCTCCCATTCAATTAGTACTTCTTGATATTCGTGTATCGGGAGATTGTCTGACTTCCAAAATTATACTATAAACACGTCTCTAAAATGTCTTGAACCTAATTAAAAAAACCAATTGATCTAAAAAGCTTATTATTCCTATACTAACTGGCCTCGTGATATAGTGTCAGATACTCTGGCTGTTGACCTAGAGATATTGGGTTCTATTCCCGGCGGATTTTTCTCGATAGATGAATAATTCCCATGGTCACCAGGGTTTGATTAATTAGGGCTTAGTTTGGATTAAGATCTTCATTGGTTTCGCCCCGTCCTAATCACTACCATCATCCCATCACCTCATCGAGACATGAAAAGGGCCACTGCGAAAAGGATGTACGATTAGTATATTCAAGCGTCCCCTGGGCAACAAAACATTATTACTGGCTAATCTTTCGGCAAACTGAGCCACAGAGTGATCTAGCCCAGACACTCTATCATTATTTTTTATTATTGCGCTGGGAAATTGGTTGACTTTCGAGATTAGGCGACTTGAACTGCTTTATATTATACATTTTAGAAAACATAATAAGGAGCAATCAAATTAATAATCAAGGAAATTGTTTCGATTAGTTTTTTTTACAGTCAGTGAAACTTTATATAAAGTGTAATAGAAATAAATGCTAAACAAATTATCATTACTGATTCTTCGTAAGATAAAGTCTTAAAGTGTGTGAATTTATAATATTTGTAATGTGATACCTCGATTACAAATTATTTAATGAAATTATTTGTAAACAAGCATTCCAGTTATATTTGAAAATAACTTATTAACAAATTGGATTAAAAATATTTATAGTAGAACTAAAATAAAGAAGGTAGTAGGTTGTGTTAGGTTAGGTTAGATCAGTTTAGGTTAAGTTATCTTAAGTTTGTTTAGTTTAGGGGTTAAATTGGATCACATTTTATTCTTAATCCCATGTGTACAGGATGACAGGTATACTTTATTGCGCAATTAAAGTACGCCCTAATTGCATGCCTGCTGACAGGTAAACTTTATTCCGCGATTAGAGTGCGCCATTTTATTTTTACCAGCACTGCTTCTCTCCTAAACTACGCAATTTAAAAAAAATCCAGCTAGAAAAATATCATTTATTGGTAAAAATAAATACTATACACTTATATTTGTAAATTTTTCTTATACTATCTTTGATAAAATTTATATTCCAAGTTTCATAACTAGTCAAAGATATATAATTATATTTTTACTAGAGATTCATAATACTATTAATTTTTCTATCTTTATTTAAACAATCACAATTAAATATATATAATTTTCCGAAATCATTACTTAAAACTGTTATATGTGTTTTTCTGATAAATATATTTGTGTGATATCAGTAGTAACGATTCTTCTATTACATCTCCCTCCCCCAGTTCGGTTGAAGAGCTCGTAAAGTCGAAATAGTGCGCTGCATGGACGTGATAAGAGCATCAGTCGGGTCTGCGCTGGTAAGAGTCAAATGGGAAACCGATGCAGGGTGTTTATATACCTTTCAGGACCTACTTACGAAAAAAATTCAGTAAAATCTTAGAAGGAATTTGCCACTTTGAGACACGTAAGTTATGGTACAATTCATTTGGGTCGAAAGTTTCTAGAAATTGTCTATTTTATTTAGTTCCACCTATTTATCTGTTATTTTTTTACTAAAGGGGCATCAACATGTCAATCAAGAATGTTTTAAATTTTAGCAGTCAAGTAATTTTGATCTGAATAAGTTTTCTAGTTTAAATTTACTTCTGGTAAGCAGGATGATAACAATTCTAAAACGTGAATAGGTAATTTTTGGAATTTACTATCTCAAAGAGAAAAAAAAATCTCACATTTATCAACTCCTAAAAAATATGTATTCATAATGAATGACAATGTGAATTGGATGAATTAGGAACTTATTTTTACCACAATGTCTCATTACCTTTTTGGACTACACGTAAATTACGCTAACGCTGCAGGGATAAATAATTTATATTTAAGAGGAAATATATCTTCATTTGCATACATCTATGGTGTGGCACCGTTGATCAAAAACCACCTTCCCTTCACCCAACAGAAATTATAACTCCCCATTCTTATTACCGGGAAACTATACTTAATGAGCTTGAGATATAGGTATTGTACCTACCACTGCGTATATTAAGGAACTATTTTTTTATTAACTTTCTAAGTCAGAAAAAACCAGACTTTATATGAAACTGCCATAAGGATCTAAATGTTTATATTTGAATATTTACAGAATACAATAAAAAAGTGTTTTTTTGGTCACATCTCACTAAACATTTGGGTTTTACGCTGGTGGAGTAATAAAGTCCTACAAGATATTTAGGGTTTTCAAATACAAAGTACTTAGGAAAATATTTCGATTTTAAGTGATGAAGATAATGAATAATAGAGGAGGTTACATAATTATGAGTTACAAATACCCTGTACCTATCACGAGACATTGTTATGGTAATAAAATCTCACAGATTACTGTGGACAGGACATGCTGCGCGATATGAAGAAATTAGAACCGTGTTGAGGATGTAGACTGGTAACGCCAATGAGAAGAGACCATAGGGAATACCTAGACCTATCTAGGAGGATAATACTAGCTAGAATGTATCTAAAAGAGGTAGGTGTGGTGAGGTAGATTGAATAGAACAATCTCAAGATAGGGTTAGGTGGCGTATGATTGTAAGTTCTTCAATTAACTTTCAAACTCCTAATGCCATATAGAGTAAGTAAGTAGGCCTAGTGCAGTGGTAATGATGAAGGTAAAATTAGAGGACGTGTGCCCGAATTTGCGGGGAAATAGATTGGGAAAACCATCTCAACTATAATCGACCGGGATTTGAACTGCCAATATTTAAGTAATTGGCATTCCATTCTGTTGAGTGTTATCCCTTAGGCCGCTTCAGTGGTCGAATGGTCTATATATTTAATATACAAAGAAAATGTTTGTATAGCTAATACATTTCTATTTATTTTTAGTCTCTAGTGAATATATAAATCTATATACAGCTACTATTTAAAGTCAATTTTTAATTAGTTGGCGTTCAAAAGTGTTTTTGAGTAACTTCTCACCAGTTGAATGAAAATCGTACAGTTCTCAACTTTTGATTAAACCAAATCAATCTTAAATATCTTACGGCGATAAGCAAACCTCCCTTTTTCTTATCGCTTGCACAGGGCACGGTACACACAAAGTGATAAAACATAAACTTAGCAGAAGTCGACGTAACACTACACAGCTCAAAGTTGGGGGATAGAGAATGTCTGCAAGAAGAGGAAGTTTAAGGCCTAGAAGTTGGTAGTGTAGGGCCTTGTATTGATGTTAAGGAGCACACAATACCCCTGCTTGCTTCGTCAGAGCTGCCACTGCGTGTATTGTGAACTTCCATGGGCTAAAGTTTCAGATCGATGGAATGTTAGATATGAGATGTACAGTTCAACAACTCTCTATGTCAATATTTGATTGGTAGCGTGCGTTGGATGATCAACGGATAAACCAGGAGGATGTTTTAATATTTATAATAGACGGAAGTTAACTGTCGTACAGATATAGGCCATGCACTGCGAAACACCGTTCAATCCTATATATTATTTATGTTGTCGAAATCTCTTTATCTCAACTAATACAAAGCCTACAGCGATGAATAAGAATTTTTTTTATCGACTTTTGACATAGCATACTCAGTTTACGTTAAAATACATGGTTTGTTTAAAACTTAAGTTAAAATAAAAATCTAACACTATTTTTTATATATTTTTGTTAAGAGCTCTATTTATTAACTAATACAAAGCCTGCAACGATGAGTAAGGATTCTTTTTTTTTATCGACTTTTGACATAGCATACTCAGTTTACGTTAAAGCTCTCTTTGCTATTTTGTGCATACACTTCGCTGAGTATTTAATTTCAACAACCCAACAAAAGACTAACTCTCTTTGGGGTTGGGGGGCGGGGGGAGGGGTGAGGGGGGGGAGGAAGGTTGAATGTGTGAAAGTTTCGAAAGGGTTTACTGGTTAGTTTTAATTCAGTTGAGAAATTACACCTGGACACAATAATTATAATCTGTGTAACTATTTTTTTTTTGCGCTCCAATGTTCAATCGTGGAGCTATCCATTAATGTTTAAATTTTCAAAGTTACTCTTCATTTATAATTTAAGACAGAGTATGTGATGGACGTGTGAGCTCATCAGCAACTTGAGCTATCATTCAACTATATAATTAACGGTGACCTCGGATACGATATTTAGTTTTACATTTTTAACATCTTAAAAATAAACTATAAAGCTCTCTTGATTAGTGTCTATAGTCCATACACTAAGTCAGACGTGTTTATTTATAAAGTATCAAAATTTAAATAAATATAAATAAACTGTTTTTGGTACGATTCATTCTAATATATAGCACGAATTGTAAGGTATAATTAATTTTATTCTATGGTATGTCGTGTGGTGTAGACGTTTGATGAGGTATGGTATATTAAGTATGCGTTACGATTGCTTTTAGTTTATGGTATAAAGTGTACATCCAATATCACTATGGAGGATAAAGGTTTTGGGTGATCCTCAAGGAAGAGTCTAGGGTTAGTGTGGTTTTAGTTTCGACATTTTCTTTATAATTTAAGACTCTCTTTAATTAGACCAACACTTTTTCCAGAGCGTAAGTGGTGCTTTTATGGCGAGTTTTTTTTAAATCACTGCGTCCTACTAACCGTTTGGGCTGGACGCTTATGTTATAATTATGCTAATGGTTTCAAGTATTATGTAGGTTATATTCATAGGAAGTGTATCCGCATTTGAGTAGAGGGGGAGTGGAAAACAATTTTGGAAACACCACCCTCGGTATATCCGACTGAGATTCGAACCTCTGTCTCCTTGTCATCAGCAGTCTAGTCTACTACGAAAGTATTAGTATAACGCATTAGATCACGTGGCATTGGCGAGTTCTGCGGGGGACACAACACTGCACTAGCACCAGAAATATAGTTTGTCTCAGTCCTATTCGTGTACACTTTCCCAATCCACCGTCCCAGTAGTACATGTGTAAACCATGTATATACAATCAAAATAACAATGAAACTGTTGTACAGTTAATTTTTTAGCTTATTTTTTAGTCATATTTTGAGAGTATTTTTTGAAAAATTATGGAGTGATTTTATATTTCTGTATTTTAAATATAACATGAAAACTATACTGCACTTAGGTCCGTACTGCCCGCTTGAATACTAGTATGATGGTATTTGAGAAAATCAACAAAAGCTTTTAAACTCAGCCAGTGAAATTCCTTTTAAACTTCGGGGAGTATCTTTTTAAAGTCTCCTAAACTTGTTGCTCTAAGCTCCATTGCAAGCACGATCGGCTTCATTCCATTTCTCAAATCCCATCTTCTTCAATCATTGTATCGCCACTACTATTTTTTTCTATCACTCGTCAAACATTCCTTTCCAACTGAACTTGTTTTGAAAGTAAAAGCAATAATAAAGCTTTTAGGAGCAGTTTTTAAGTTTTCTTTAAGAAAAAAGGGAAAAGTTTACAAACGCCATTTACCGTTTTATTGTTTTAATTTCTTTTCATGCAAATATAATATGTAATGAAGATTTAATAACACTTGATGAAAAAACATTATAATACCTTTAATTGCTTAAGATATGAGTTTTTAATGCTTATTATATGGAAGGTATTCCAGTATCAAATTGATTTAAGCTATCTTTAATTTTTTTTAATTGAAAAATATATCTTAAATGCATGCAAGATTCGTCCTTTTATAAAAATAAATATAATTTTCTTAATATAATATAGCAAGCTACTTATATTTGATAGAAACTGATGTGCTGAGCTATAAAAATATTGCAAATGAGCATAATTTAAAAAGAAAATATTTTATAAACATTTTATTTTTTGGACTAGTGCATACAACTTAAATACATTTTTTAAATGTAAGTGCTACTTCTTAATGTTTACCCGAGCTTTTTGCATAGATACAATAATACTTTTAGGTAAGAGAAAGGTAGCATTTAAAATGAACTATATCCACATTTATACTAAATGAAAATATAAAACTCTTTTGAAAAAAAAACCACAAACCTTTTCAACAATGGAAAATCAGATAAAACGAGACAGACGCCTTTATATGCGTGTTCAATCAGGGGTATTAACTCAGTAGTTAATGGTAGAGATCGGGAGCGTAACTTACAAAAATGCACTTGCGTTAGCGGGGAAAAGAATTGGAGAAGTAATGCAGTACAAGTAAAAAAAAATCCCTTAATGCACCCGACGGAGACTCGAACCACGACCTCCCTGACTCCAGTAAAACAGTATAGTGTGAGCTTGACACCTAAGATTGTTTGTTCATCGGTGTTGGTCAAACATTTTACACCCCGTGGCCGTAAAATGTGTATCAAACAAGGTATATGATTTTTAAATATTGTTACTAGACTTTTCAAATCTGAGCAAGTTAATGTTTATGGTATCTGCCAATGTACTCCTGCCTCTTTTCTATTATCTTTTTCACTGAATATAATTATAATTTTGCATTTATATTTTTACTTATACATAAAAATATACTTGGGCATATTTTGGTATATAGATACACACATACATACATACACATAAAAATGCACATTTTTATAAGTTTTGTATTGATGTGTCCGCAAATATTTACACAATTAAAGATACAGAACACAATTATATGACTTAACAAATGCAGACACAAATCATTACTTATTTACTCTTTGGCATTATTAAGTCTAAAGTTAATTTTGTCACACCCGCCTCGGTGGCGTAGTTGGCTAACGCGCTTGTGTTGAGCTCGACCACCGAGGACGGGGAGATCGAGGTTCGAATCTCGTTCGGGTGAACTGAGGGTGGTTTTTCCTAAATGGTTTTCCACTCTACCTCCACGAACATGCGGGTTCACTTCCTCTAATTCAACCTTCCCAATTCCTATTCCATTAGCCTAATTAGTACTTAAATCGTGTAACCCGAACGGTTAGTAAGACGCGGTGCTAAATATTATTAATAATAATTCTCTCACATACAAAAGTACGCCACCTATCTCTATCCTGATCAGCCTGATTTTGGTAAGAAGACTGGGCTGGAAGGCCTCATTTCGTACTAGAATCTAACTATATTGTATTAATTTGGTAAAAGAAAAGGCCTTTCTACTACCGTTCTGGAAGTCCTGTCATTATACCATAATTCTACTGTACAATAGAGTTCTGGTACAAATAAGGCATTCCAAAACAAATTAGGGTATAGTTCCATTCATTTACAGTAACATTTCATACTAATAAACGTAATTGATAAAAATATATACGATATTATAACGTTTAGGGGTATGAGAGTAGGCATTTTTCACTTGGAGTAGAGTTTGAATGAACGAGTTTGTTTTTTAGAGTTCGACTAGTATAGAAGAATATTTTTACAATAAATATTTCAAGTTTAATTTCTGTAATAAGTACAAATATTTTCTATATTACTTTTTTGTGAAAAAATTCATAACTACACAAACTCAAATTTGTAAATATATTTGATATAATTGTAAAAAAAAATAGATTAAAGGATATATTAAGGAACTCTATTTGCACTCTTAAATTTGAATAAAACTATAAACTATGAATTTCCGAGTACTCAAACCTTTCAATTATTATAAAAATATTTTATTAAAGTTTGTTCAGTTATTAAAACTAGACTAGAGTACTAGTACACTTCTAATAACAATTATAGCAGACTTTTGAAAAAATTTCAATACTTGAGCAAATGAACGCCAAATTTTCACATGTCATTATGTCAAATATCCCAAATAATAAGTGTGTTAATTTTTAGTTCTATTAATATAAAAATTAAGTATATTTTAATATTACATCTAGGTTTGAAATATCTCACATAAACTAACTTAGCATAATCTCACCTGTCCCAAAGATGCCACGAATCAAGAAGCATATAATCCATATTCTGATGTACAAACAAACGATTGAGGTATTTTATTGACACAGTGTGTACTGTTTGAATTGACTAATGGCTCGTAACGCGTTAATATTAGGTTTGTATTAAGTTTGCGTGAGATGATTATATTAGATTTCTCTCTTTGTATGTTTAATGATGCACAACAGCATTCTATGTCATTCGATTTATAACAGGCTAGCAAATATGCTGTAGATATGTATATAATTTAATTTGGTTTTAATTAATATAATAATAATTATTATTAGCACCACGTCTTACTACCCGTTCGGGTTATACGCACTTACGCTAATGTGTAATGGTAGGGTGATTGTGAGATGAAATGAAGGACCTATAGTTTAACGTGGAATCCGAACCACGGTGGAGGCCTGG